>BGPR01000174.1:18835-83765 GCA_013235015.1 Araneus ventricosus | reverse complement strand
AAGCGATAATTTCGTAAAAGGGAGAATTAAGAGTTTGTTTTAGGGTAGGAGAAACCAAAGAACTGCATTGCTTTTATTCTATTATCACTGTTTTCCGCATACGTCATGTATATTTCTATGTGAATAGTTATAGTGTTCGATCCGTAACAGATAACTTAACAATATTCGAAGAGTCAGTGAAAACCAAATTTGTTAAAAATATGCACTCCGAAAAATTATTTCAAATGTGTTACGTATAACTTAGATATTCTATAATCAGATGAAGACGTTCTTAAGAGCTAAATTATATGTTAAATTTGCGAATTGTATTATTTAATTTAGTAAAATTATTTCAAATGACACTTCAATCAGTGATTGGACTATTAAAAAATCTACACTTCCAAATAAACGTGAGCAATGTCATTCCTTAAAGATTTTATTAAAGAAACCGTCACTACTTGTTCAACTAACGTGCAGTTAAAAATTTATTAACGAATGTCCATTGGAAGGTACATTATTTTTTATTGAAAATTATCTGAAGAAAAAAGTTTTTATTCTTCGGAGAAAGACCATCTAAGTACACTAAACCAGTAATTTACTGATAAGACGTTCCGAGTACGCTAAGCCAGTAATTTACTGATTTCATTTCATTTTAAAGTAATCTTGTTTCTCAACATGAGTAGCATTATCCTGAAATGAATTAAGGTGAATCAGACAATAGATTAAGCAAAGGCATTGTTGAATTTTGTAAGTGCCTTTTTGATGGAATTCCCCTTGAAACATAATAACTTTTTCCTCAACTATGCTTGAGTAAATGGAAAAGAAATTCACAATTTTAAATAACTATATATCAATCAATGCCATGTTTCAACAACGACCCAAATGATATTTACTTTCAGATCTTTCAAGTTTTGTAACCTGCAGGCACAAGCAAAATGTTTCTTAAAGTCCGAAAAGAAAGATTTGACACTGAATCTTAAGCCTTAATGAAGGTCTTGTGGTGTTTTTCCCTGTAACACCACTCGCTTATTTTAGCAGTTCGTGAGTTGACTAAGGCAGTCTAGTAGCGAGATCTCTGCTTCGGAAACCGAGGGTCCAGGTTCGAAACTCGTTTCTACCAAAAATTTCGCTGCGTACGCGGACCATGTGCCGATTGCCTCCATTGGTATGGTGTAGATGGCCTTAGAGGGGAGAGCCAACATGGGGGCCAACCTCGTCAACCAACCATAGATCAAAATTAAGAGGTCCGTGCGAAAATAGACCTCATGTTTGTTAATCAGTTTAAATCTGAATCAGTTCCCCTCTCTCCAAACATCCCCGAACTACGAACATGAGGACATTTTGTGTCCAAATGTAGATTGAACGTGGAATAGGCGGTAATAAGTACACGGCGGGTCTTCGGTGTAATCAGGGCTCGAACCCGCGATTCTGTGATATTTTTTGAGAAGTTAGACTACAATGAAATACGAAAAGGAAATCATTGTCACCGAAATATATCTGCCGAGTTTTTTTTTAAATCACCTTATAAAATGTTTCTCCATCTTTTAAAAAAACCGAGGGTTTTTAAAAAAAGTCAACTGAATTTTTGCTATACATCTTAAAAGCATTACTTACCCGGATAAAGAATGTAATGAATAAACTTTATAAATGCATCAGTAAACAAACTTCATACATTCTTACATTTTTGCGATTACTTAACCCTCTCGAGATTATTGGGACACATATATCTTAGTTAGATTTAAACATAGATGCTATCTGCAAGTCAACTAAAATTTCTTAGATTTCGGAATGGATTTGTATCAAATATCCGCATCATTTTTTATAAAAAAGATTAAAATATGGAGGCTAAATGAGCCGATTAGTTGTTCAGTTTGTACTTAATTTTCTCTTTTTGGAATATTTTTATTTAGCCCATTCAGAATGTTAAGAACCGTGATATAAAAGGAACTGAGGAATATGCAATATATCCCAACCGTCTTTCAATCCGGAAAAAATATGGGCCAGTAATCTTATAGGTCTCAACAACAGTTTTCCATTGCAGGAACATCTTGCAGAACTCAGAGAGATTTATAAATTATATTAATGATATAATTTCATCTTCAATAAACGAACCGTTTGCTGAAAGTGACAGAGACTCCTCACTACACAGAATACTCAAGAAACAACGGTAGAAGTGTTGAATATACAGCGATACCGATAGCGATATAAAACTCTACAAATATATCAAAACTGAATAAATTCTGTCATCATTTTTAACTAGTGGGACACCATTTTTAACTAGTGGGGCATCATTTTTAACTAGTGGGGCATCATTTCTAACTAGTTGCTTACCAGAAGATGTTGCACGATATCTCTGAGGCATTGTTCGATATTCTGAATGCCGCAAAATATCGTGAAGATATCGTAACAATCTTGTAGAGCATCTTGTGCTATTATTAGGCCGGTTAGGACATGCATGTCCGAAAATGTAACTTTGCACGGAAGTAAGGAAACAATGAACGTTTTGTGTTCTATCCTAATATACTGAGGTACTGATTATCACCTGAAATATTAGAAACTTAGCCTGCTTCTTTTATTTTATTTGAATAAAATCCGTCTCAAAAGGGTTAAAGGATTCAAAGTGTGTATTTTTGAATTTAAAGTAATAAGTTATTCCAGATGAAACAGCTGAAAGAAGGATTTTTTGTCAATTTTTTTCTTATTTAAGCAAATTTTAGTAAATTGAAGAGCGTAATTGATGGATCGAAAATAACCTGTTTTGCAACATGTGCATGTTTTTCATACAAATATTCATTAAAAATGAGATAATAACTAACAAGTTTTTCGAGGAATAAAATGTTGTAATTTTTGTTCATAAATAAATTTTATGCACTTCTATTTTTACAAAAATTTCATGCGAATATTTTCTGAAGTAAGAAAACTGTTTGTGTCCCTTTAAGGACCCAAAAGTAAAACTTTAAGTAGAAAATTTTAAGTTTTTCACATGAGTCAAACAATCACTCTAATTTCATTTGTCGTAACTTTAGTTGAAGAGAATTTTAGAAATTCTGCAAGTGCACTTTTTATGAAATTATTACTGTTTAAATAATCAAATGAAAAGAAAAACACGTGCACGCTAACATTCTGATTTTGCAAATACTGACAGATTATTATTTTTATTGAACTATAATTTACTCTTTGGTTAACTGAGTTTCGTTATAAATTACAGAGGCCCACAAAATTTAACTTTTTGTCTAGGGTTTACATAAATTTATGTAAATTATATGATATTTGTCATGCCGATTTTAAAAGTAATATCCATTTTTATGTATCGAGTAAGGATTTTTTAAAATTGTGAAACTAGGGTTTGAGACCTTTTTAAAAACACTAGTATATACATTTTACAAAATATTCATTATTTTAGTAAAATCTACTTACTAAAAATATTTTAGGGAAAATCAAATAAATAATAATAAAGTCAGATTTATACCTAAAAAGAAATTAGATTATAAATATTAGACAAATTAATTTTGCTTTTCCTTCAAAGGAATTGGTGTCCTTTAGATTTCGAAACTGGTTCAATGTTTCTTTTTAATCTCCAACAGTAATATTTCATCATATTCACATTCTATAGTCCTTGATTTCGTTTTTTCAACACATTTAATATTTTGGTGAAGTATCTCACCTTTTAAGCCTTCAACACAACCAGATTTTCAGGAAAATACTGAAAATGGTAGTGCAAAAATTGTATTTTTAAGCTCCCGGTTCTCCCAGTAAACAACTAAGTTCTTCAAAGCTTTTTAGACTGTTTTCCACTATCCTTGTATAGTTAGAATCCCTGTTATTCCCTAAAATTTTAGAGTGACGTCTTTGAAAATAGCCCATGCTTTTTTCTCAATCAAATTTTTTTTTATCCTTCATTAACCGTCTTATATCTGAGCAGGAGAACACATCTTCTTTGTTCTTGCTTTCCGATAAATGTAGAAAAATATCAATTAAATATCAAAAGAAATCGTCATTTATATCCAAAGCTTTATGCCTAATCTTATGTGCAAGTGTGGCAAGAGGACTTGGTTTGGATCCACTAAATTCTGCCAAATAACCTTTTTTGATCCTAGATTTAAATTTTTTCTTAGAAACCATTCTCTCTTGATTCTGTAATGGTTTTTATATTTACTATCCCACTCATATATGAAACAGGGCACTTTTATATAGCCACCTTTTCTGGCCTAATAACATGGTTAAAATTTTAAAATGCCCACAAATTTGCCATTTAAATTTTTGATAATTTATGTTAATGAGGGGAAAATCATGGTTTTCACATGACTCTTTTAAAATTACTGAATGAGATAGAGGATTTGAAGCAAGAACGTTACCATCATGCAGTAACACACCTTTTAAGCTTCTTTTACTAAAATCAAGAGTCTCTGCTTAGATATATTATGATGAGTGCTGGAAGATAAATTAGCTGAAAATGTACGAATGTCTATACAGAACACAAGCTATTCTTTTTGAGGAAAATACTAGGTAAATTCTTTTTCGATTTCTGTACTAAGAAAATGTTGCTCTCGTAGCAAATAATTTTTTAAGTCGTTATCCTAAAATTTATGCACTTTCTTTTGAAAGATTTAAATTGAGTACTAAATTATTTAACTCACCTCGTGTAAATTTTTATGCTTTATTATTTGTTTCTGAGTTTGCGTACAAGTACACTTTTATTTTATAATTTTACCTTTTAGCATAGTATTGTATTTTATATTTATTATTCTGATTTCACTCAGAAATTAATTTTAAATTCTAATAAACAGTGCATTTTATTCCATAATATTTAACATTAATTTTATTAAATAGACCCCCCACACACACACACATACACTTTTTCATTTGTTAAAAATCTGTGGGTGATGGAAAGAAATGATGATCAGAATGTCTGATTTACTAAAAAACATCTGACATTCTACAAACCTCAGATTCGTGCTGGCCTGTGTTATTTATACCATATTATTTTGTTGCCTGTGTTATACCATACTATACTACTGTATAGCTAGAAAAAATAGTTTGTTTTGAATGATGAGCTGATTAATATGTTAGTGGAGTCGATTCACGTGACATCAGAGTCACATCACTAATGTATCTACGCGTATCATATAACATCTAATATACGTTGTCTTACTCTGTTCTGTGGCGTTATTTTACATGCACACACAATGGGCTAAAATACTAAGTTGATGCTGAGTATTTAATTTCAATTATACCAGATTGTATAGACTCTTTTACTAAAACAAATACATTAATCGTTCAAACTGTTACTTCAAAAATTTTGATTTGCAACAAAAAAAAATTTTAATTCGTTGAAACATTTTAATTGAACATCTTGTAAACACTTTTCATTTTAAGGTAGCAAATCCAATTCATTTCCTGTCATTCGATATTTAAATTCTTATATTTAAAATGTAATGTTGTTAATGTCAACTGTAGGGAAAATGTAACTGCAGGTTCCGATATAAATACACCAATTACTAGTGTAATTATCGTAACTTCAGTCTAAAAGAAATTAATTTGATTTCCCTACATAATTAGGTCTTACAAATTTTTATAAAATGAAATCAAGTCTTAAATCTTGAAATTTAATAATTTCTCCTTTCTTCATTAATTTTTCCCATTTTTTTTTTATTTTGCTAACATTTAAGACCATTAATTGATGGAACAAAGCGATGTAGACAGAATGATATTAAAGTGGTCCAAATCTACACAGGATTTCAACTATTTCACTTCATAAATTCGGAATGAAGATTCTCTATTTTTCTCAAAATTTATTTTATTATCAATTGTTTGCAAAGAAATATATGAATGCAACAACTCCTAGAGATTACCTCCTCTTAAGAAAGAAAGCTAAATTTAGAAACAATTTTTTAAATTGTTGAAAATAAGAAAAGATTAGTACGTTTTAGAGATGATATCACGAAAAATAAATTATTTTTAATAATTTTTTTAAAAATCATTCAATACTTGGCTAAAGGAATTGTTTCAAATTATGTGTCTATAAGTACGTATATGTATGATTAATATTCTGAATTATCTGACATTGTGTCGGATTTTTACTCCATGATAGTTCTATGGTTTCTGTTTATAAAAAAATTTCAAGCAGATATTCTTGAGAAAAAAGTAGTTTTTGTGTATCTGTAAGAAACAAAAATATGCAATTCCAAATAAAAAGTTTTAAATTTTGTAATTCAGTTATGCCTATATATTGCAAACATTCGAAGTTCTTGGCTCAAATATGAGATTTCAATGTGTAAAAAGTTTCATTTACTGTAACATTAGTTGAAGAAAATTTTATAAATTTCCCAAAGTCACTTTTAATTAAATTAATTCTGTTTAAATAATCAAATGAGCAGATTCACACTTGCTATCTAACATTTCTGTTTTGCATATGCTAGACGATTATTATTTTTGTTTAGTTATAATTTACGCTCTGGTTTACTAAGTCTAAAAATTATATCACAGTGCTTTGTTACAAATAATTACTTTTACAATAATAATAATAATTGCTATTAAAATAGCACTATTGCAAAGCTGGCAAAAAAGGTTTATTATTCAATAAATAAAGAAATCATTTTTCAACTTGTTCAAAAGTGGCTTGTTATGAGTGCATTAACTTGTGCTATTAATGCTTTAATTTGTGTGCTGATGGAGTCAATTCACGTTACTTCACAGTCATACGGCAAACGTAACTGCGCATGTCATCTAACGTCTAATTGTAAATTGTCTTATACTGTGCTGCGACCTCTCATTCTTTTCGTCTCCTGCAAATTGCGCAAAGTATTAAAAATACTATATTGACGCTCCGCATTTGATATGTATTCAGTGGCGGCGGCCGTCCCACCCCAATTTTTACGAAAAAAATTTCATCTTTATTTCATTTTAGCTACACTGTAAAAAAAATCCCGTAAAATTTACGGTTTTAAACTGGCAGCTGGGTTGGTTGTGGAAAACCGTAAAAGTTACGAAGTAAATCCGTAGTCACAACGGTTTTTTACCGTATGAAATCAAGTTTTCTCCGTAAAAATTAAGTCATCGAAGTAAGTGACGTCATCGACTGAGTTGAGTTGTTTTTCTCCTTCTTTTCGAGTTGAGTTGAAATGTGCTGATGTATATTATCAATTAGGAATATTTTTTAATCAAGGCTTAATTATTAATTTCAATTAGTTTAATTAATATAATTTTTAATTGAACTTACTTGGACGATTTCGATGCAAGATGGTGACAAAACTTCTAACTCCTCTAAACCGCGTTCTTAGAAATGAAAGGCAGTCGCTCTAACCACTAGACCACCGGAGACTTCATGAAATGAAGTAAAAATAATCCATTTGAGTTTTAAAGTCACTATGGCTCTAGTGGCGCCACCTAGTGGTGTAAAAATCAACTATTGCCAGAACACGTGTTTTAAGGTTAGCTTTCATGAGTGACAACAGGTTACTGCAACATGTATAAACAACAGCGGAGATGGAACCCTATTAAAAACATGAAATGAATGCAATAAAATTGCATTTAAGAAAAGGGAAAGTTATCGTACGGAAAGCAATACCGTATGACGAAAAATAGAATTTGAACTGACGGTTTTAAATTGTTTATGGCTGGAGCGGAAAACGGTGAAAAACCGTTTTGTCAACAAAACAGCTTTAAACCGTCAAATATACGGAAAAAGTCCGGGAAAAAAAACGGATATTTTTTACAGTGTACTTAAAACAAGGAATTATATATAAAAAACAATAGCAACCGGGAAAGCTAGTTAATTTGTAACTAAATTTTTACATTTTGTTGTCTACCCCCTATATTCCTGGTTATGTTTAGGTGTCTATAAATTTTTTACCCCATCCATTTGTCGCCATTGTGTGTATCATACGAGCATGTATAGACTCATTTACGTAGGATAAATCAATAAATAGTTGATAATATTCCGGCTGTTGTCTTCAACAGATTTCATTTTCATGAAAGAAATATTCAATTCATTAAAATATTTTAAATGAATATCTCTAGATTAGTTCTTATATCAGGTTAACAGATGATATTCGTTTCTTGTCATTCGATACTAAAATGTTTATTTTTAAAATGCAAAATTGTTAATGCCAGCTACTGACAAAGTATTACTGCAAGTTCCGATAAGTATCTTAATTAGTGGTAAACTAATGGGAACCTTCTCAGTTTGCGAGATATTAATTTTAGCCACACACATAATTAGGACTCATAGTTTTACATAAAGTAGTATTGCGTCTTACACTGAAGTGCCAAAAGTCATGGGATACTTCCTAATATCGTGTGGGACCTTGTTTTGCCCGGCGAATTGCAGCAACTCGACGTAGCATTGACTCAACAAGTCGTGGGAATTACATCCGTCGGAATTCAAATTTTACAGCTAAGATCTGATCACGAAGGGATCGACCAGAAAGTGATGAAGAAGAAAATGATTTAGGCTCACTCCGTTTAACAAAATGCTGATAATGATTTTCAACTTTCATTAATGATTTTGTTTCCTGTGTGCAATATTTACATTAGGAGGTATCCCATGACTTTTGGCACTTCAGTGTATATCGTCTCTTAACAAGCCACAACCACCTATCTCAATTGTTTGACACTTTAAATAGGAAGAAAAAAAACCTGAATTTTTCGCAACCAATAACGAATATTTCTGATTTTTTTATAACTGGTAGGAACATGAGGTCTCATGTTTATATCAGATGTAAAAAAAAGTTGAAAATATTCGTTGTTGGTTGCGAAAAATTCAGTTTTTTCTTCTTCTTTGAAAATTCAAAAAATTGAGATTGGTGGTGTTGCTTTTTAAGCGGCGATATCTTGTAATTTAATAAGCTCACCTTTCTTCATTCGTTATTTGTTATTTTATTCTATGAACATATAAATCCATTAGGTGATAAAACAAAGCAATATAGAAAAAAATAACAGGTGTGATTTTTTGTGGTCCGGATATAGCACAAATTTCGAAGTTTTTACAATCGAAATCCTTTCCAGATATGTGAAATTTAGATTTTGCATTGTTTCAATTGTTAGAAAAGAAAAACATAAATATTGCAATACCCGAAATTTAACTTCTTCCAAACTGAATTTAGTAATATTTTTTTAAATTGATGAAAAACTGAAAATGCCAATAACTTTGGGAAATGATCTTAAGAAACATAAATCAATCTCCACTGATAAAAAAAGCGAACGTGTGTGTATGTGTCAGTTTATTGATACTCCACAAAAGAGACCATTAGATCTAGAGCTATCAATTTTGAACAAACGTAGTTTGAGGCGAGATTGAATGTGCACCTCGGATTTTATTTTTATTATTAATTTTTTTAAAATTTTACTTTTCATTTTGATTATTTTAAAATTATGCACGATATCTTTCGAAAATATTATTGCAAAGAAATAATTTTTACACCAAATAAATTCTAAAAAAATATAAAAAATACTAAAACTAACTAAAAAAAAACCTTTTTAATGTTTCCAATTTAGTTGCCGTGCAGTTTTTTTCCCCTGATTTTAAGGAATTTTTAAAAATATTTTAACGATCATTATCAACAATATATTTCATTGCTGTATTAAAAGTCAAACTGATTTCATTGCCTTATCAAATTCTTAAAACACATGATTTTTTTCTGCTGAAAATGATATAAACATTATCTTTTTCTTTTAAATGCTGACTAAAAAGTAGTTTATCTTTTTAATGATACCAATTTCATTATTATTATATTATGTCTCTAGTTTTTGAACTTTTTAAAACTTTATTTTTAAATATAATTTGTAATAATACCTTTCTTTGTTGTAAAAAATGAAATTAAATTTCTTTGCTTCGCCATTTTTTAATTCAATGGCTTTTTTTATTACTTGGAATTAAAGTACGAAACTTTTGTTGATTCGTGTTTTTCTGGATTGCATGAAAACCTTTTTTAAAAATCTGTTCTCAGTTTGTTCATAAATAATATGTAATTATGATAATTTAAATCAAAATTAAGCAGGGCCAAAATAAGAAATTATCTTCATCAAATTTCGTATCTTTAAGAGAGCCATTATGCCTAACACTTTTTTAACAGTTGAATGAAAGATTATAACTTCATTCGAAGCAAAACATTTAGTTCATTTCCATTCTATTGGTTCATTAAATTTATTTCAAATATTAATGCGCTCTCTCTTCCGCTATTAGCATTATTATTATTTCTTTTTCATATCTCGGTCCCTAGTCGAAATTAATGCTTTCAGTTGACCAAAAATTAAATAAGTTACCAATTTTAAATTTGGTAGAATAACTAGATTAATACTATTGGTATAACTGACAAATCAGCTGGTAGCGAAAGATTTAATTATAAATTTTGTAATAAATTATTTACTAAATAAATCAAAGTTTCCAGTAAAATTTAAATATGCATATACTTTTTGAATGTGTAGTAAAATTGTCTGAAAACATTGTGTACAAGTATGTATGCATTATTAATTTTCTGAATTATCTGAAAGTATGTTGGGCTTAATTTCCATGATAGTTTTCAGAATTGTTAACACGGAATGACTTGGAGATAGTATGTTGGAGCTTTTTTACTTCAGCGCTAATTAATCAACTACAAATAGCCAACATTCATAAAGATGAAGATCATCTCAATTATTCTCGTAGTAGTTTTGTATACGCAGCAAGTTAAACTCGTTAAGGGTTTACAGATTTTATGCATAATTTGCTCGCGAATTTCATTTCAATTTTATGTGTAAATTCTGAATCTTGATATGGTGATTATTGGTCAAATATTCTCTTAAAAATTGAATAATTTTCAATAGCACCTGGATTATTCTATTTTGAGAGAAAAATTCATTTTTATGTGAAACGTGATGCAGATGAAAGGATCGAAATTTTACATTTTATGAAGAGCATTCGAAAAAAGAAGCTGAAAAATTCTGATTTTTCTTTCTTATTCCTTAGACATTATTTCATTATTTAGTAACTTGTCTGTAATTTGTCCAATCAAGGAAACGTGACTGCGTTTTATATTAAAATTGTATTTAGTTGATGTTTGAATGATTATGATGAGCATAATACAATCTCTTTAAGCAATATTATCTAATTACCGTCAATTGAGAACATTCTCGTCAGAAAATGAAACATGATTAAAAAATGCTTTTTCTTTTAAGTCAGAATAGTAATAAGCAAAAACACTGCTTGAAATGTAAAATTAGTTAAAAATTTCATAAAAGGGAGGAAATGTATATTTTTATGGGACTGTGAATGCTTTACGCTCCTAAAATACTCATTAAGAGGAAAATGTATCAAAAGAATGATCTTCCTCTTTAATTAGATTCTTTATAAGCTTCATTTAATTCTTATTTTTTTAAAAAAAATCTCTCTTATTTTTTATGTTTTTTCATGCAGATATCCATTTGATATTTTTTCTCAGAGAATATATCATTTCCTATCAATCCTGTACATTTTTTTTTTATTTTCTCACACAAGTTGTGTAAATCTAAAAAATAAGAGTACAGAAAACAGGAAAAGTAATTTTAAAGTCCCATTTTTAGCTTCCTTTTTTATTTAAATCAATTAGAAAAAGCATTAAATGCTTGATTAAAATTTCGCTATTAAAAAACTTTCCTTCTTAAAAATGCGTAAGTAAATAATTTTTAACTATTTAATATGAATAACTGTATAGTGTAAAGTTAAAACATACAGCTGTGATGATTTTTTGAGTGATGAAAACACAATGTAACCTTACTGTTAATAGCAAAAACCAGAAAATAAATGAAACAGATTTTTATTCAGTTTACATATAGAATGAAGTTCGTAATATCTTTAATATGCAATATTGCAATGAATATAGTACACAGGCACTTGTTATGTGTTGAATATAGTGAATATTTAATTTCATTTTTAATATTGCATATATACATAAGTTCACTGCTCTGTTAAGTTGCAAGTGTTCATATTTGTAAAAATCTTTATCAACAGTAAATCATAAACAGAAGGTCTTTTAATCGGAGAGACACTTTCAGCTTCAAAAACTGCTTTACTCAATAGCAGATACAGTGTAAAAAATTCTACATAATTTATTTGTAATATTTTGTGAAAAATTTGAAAATTTTGGAGATTAAGTAGCTCTATATACTTATTATATAAAACTTCTAATATACCTCTATGTAATTATTTGTTGATCACTTTATTCTTTTCGATGTGCACTTAGGTCATGATTTTTAAAAAAGTTGACTCAAATTCAATTAATTAAAGCTAGAACTTAATACTACAACAAAATTTTATTGCAAGGTTTGTTCATTGGTTTTTATTTTTAAATGAATTATTGCGAAAATTGCTATATTTATAAAACAAAACTTTAGATTTTGATTTGTACTGCTATTTAATAATTATCTAATTATTATCAATAATTTATCGAGATGAAGTTTGATATGTACTGAAAAAAATTTTGGCATAATTGTAATTATTAAATTGTGCTTGGGGTATAATGCCTTTGGAAATTTCTTTCTCTTTCTTTTGTTTGTATACTCATGTTTGTCATAAAAAATCATGAACTCCAGAGATGGAATATGCTAAACTTATTTTAATAATAAAATCTAAATAAATAGAAACCATAGTTCTTTTAACCATTTTATTTATTAAAAGAAGAGCTTTAACTTTGCGTCAAAAAATCGTGTTCCAGTCTCGTAGAAACAGTTTTGGTATGAATCAGCATTCGTTAAACTTTTATCACTTACGCTTTATTTTGAGAAAATTTTTCTTATGCAATTGAAAAAAAACTGAGACATTAAATCTTTAATTAATTTTAAATAAGAAGCAATTAAATTTTATACAGATAATCAGTATATTTTAGTAAACTGTTCTAAATCCGCATGACTTCCATATTTTTTTCCTTACACATATTGAAGAATCTTGAATCCACTGTGAAAGTTTACGCGACACCAGTTGTGGTCTTGACACACATTTTTTCGAAATCCTGGTCTAAAATGTAAAAAGCAGACTGTCAGTTCTGTAGAATACCAGATACATACTTTGATCTCCATCATATTCCCAGGACGTAACTTTCAAGGTAGTTGATAATTGTATAAATAAAATTTAGTTAATTGATAGTTGAACCATTTTGGAACAAATTATTGGCAGAAATTAAACACTGAATTTTTTCAGTTATTTTGCAAAATTATTCGTGAACTAAAACATTAATTTTGATATAGTTATTCTTTTTAACACTATTCAGAGTATATTACTTTATCTAAGAAAAAATTTAGAGCGGCATTTAATAAAAAGCGTAGGAATTCTGTAACTTCGCAGAAAAACTTTATTTCAAAATTTAAAAATTAATATACCACCAGTTTTCTGGACTTTCTAATGCATAAAGCAATCTATCTACTCCTTGCTACCAAATTTTCGCTGTAAAAAGGATTTTCATGTGTATATAAAATGGAGTACATATAAAATCTAAAAGTTTTGTAGAATCTTCATATCTAGAAAATACTTTGTATCTATTTTCATCGATATCACATTTTACAGTTTGGTATATCCATTAAAAGCTATATAAATTTGCTTTCATTGTCTGATTTGAAAATTTAACTAAGTTGATTAAACAAAAAATTAGCCGCAACATGAAAACATTTGAACAGTTACAATGGAGAAGACCTCCATTTCATATTATAATTCATTTTAAACTATGAAGTGTGTTAACATGCATGTCGTCTGCATAATTAGTAAAATTCAATTAGTATCATGTCTGTTCAGTCATTTCTGGAGAGCCCTATATATCGCTAGTATAAAGCAGAACTAAGCAATGTCCAAAAGTTTCAATTTTGAATTATAACGCATTCGATTCTTTGGGAGCAGTCGAATATTGAAACAAAGAAGTAGTATTAATAAACATTACTTCTGCACCAAACATTTGAATGCAGTACTAGAAGTCCATACCATAAATTATAAAAACCCTTTCACTTTAATTCTATTACGTCAAGAAAAAGTATTGTATAAAAAGCATAAAAATAATGTTTATGATTGTTAAAAGATATATATAAAATAATTGGAAGTAAATTGAAGCTTTCATTTAACTGCCCTGAAAAATGGAGTTTTTGAACTTAGCATAGATCTGATACAAGACAGCGATATCGCAGAGGAAATCTACATTTAAAAGAATAAGTGAAATTTTAGGACTTCAGTACTTAATACTCGAGTAATATAAATTGCATTCCATTCTACCGGACTCTGAGTGAAAAATTGTGCTTTTTGAACTTCTCTTTTCTCTAGTAATTCAACAGAATAGTGAATTCGATCATCGGAGCTCCCTTGATTGGAATTTTTCGACTAGCAAACAGGGCCTTGAACTCAAACTGATCAAATCATTCATTTTTTGTACAATTTTGATGGCTTTCAGACTAATGAACTTTCATTTTATGGGTTCCTTCAAGTGATTTCAATAAGCGAAAGCTCCCAGAAGCAGTGCTGTAATATAGCGTTATTTCTTTTCATAGTTTTCTATAAACGTCCCAATAATTTAGTTTCAATATTGTTTTATATTGTTCTTTTCTATGATGCAAAATTTCGATTAGATAAATAGATTTATGTTTAGTTTCGAAGTACGCTGAGGAGTGCTTCGGCATTTCAATATTTTATAGATAACCTATTAACATTATATTATTGTACTAGATTTTAATAAAAAAATTCTTCTGAATTTTCCACTTCTTAATAACTAAATTGAAGCTCAGTTCGAATTTGAGCTTCCAACAACAGCAAGAATTTGAAAAAAAATTCGATTAGCAAAAAAGATTTACGCTTAGTTCTGAAGTATGCTGAAGATTATTCTGGGATTTCAATATATCGTCGCTTAACAAGCAGCACCGCCTATCTCAATTTTTTGAAATTGCAAACAGGAAGAAAATACTCAATCTTTCGCAACCAGTAACGAATATTTTTGAATTTTTTTCACATCTTGTAGGAGCATGTTATCTCATATTGACGTCAGATGTTTAAACAATCAGAAATATTCCTTATTGGTTACGAAAGATTGAGTATTTTCTTCCTCTTTGAAATTTCAAAAAATTGAGATAGGTGGTGTTGCTTGTTAAGCGACGATATGATACTCGAGTAACATAATATATGCAATTATACCGGATTTTTTGGTGAACATTAGGCCATATGAATTTTTAACCTCTCAACTAAACTCAACATCATCGTTAATTCTGTAAATCGAACTTCCGTAAATGGAACTGAACAGTGGTCGGATAGCAAAGACGAGGCAGGAGAAACCATACCTCTCTTCAAAGCTTCCACACCACACAACAGCTGGAGAGTGTTTTACTCGACGGGAAATTTAATGAACACCAGGCCGACACACACGACGAATTTACTGTAGACGTGGAAGTCGTACCCATGATCCTCTCCGCTCCTGAAGTTGGGACTCTTCCACCAGACCACTGCGGCTCTGAACTTCAACGAGATTTTAAATATTTACCCATAGCAGACCAGCGAATTTTTCTACAAAGGAAAATAGACAAAACAGAATATCCAAAGTCTTTTACATTTAACAAAATTTTTTAATGACAGCATTTTTCTTTTTCAAAAATGACAGCATTTTGTTTTTCAAAAAGCGTAAGAACATGTTCGATAATCATTCATCTTTAGTATGTTCTTGATATCTGACATTAGGCTCGGTATCTCGATTGAAGATTCTATGCATCCATGTTAGTATAGTTTCAACAAATATTATTTCTTGGTCCGTCATTGAATTGGAGAAACATTTTAAATAGATCCATATGCTAGAAAAAAGAAATATAATAAAAATGTCATCTATATGTTATTTAGAGGATGTGCAGCTATAGCTTTATATGGCAAAATTACGTACGAACGAAGAAACCTGAATCTGCGAAAGTAATGTCTACTTATAATAAAAGGACCATGCGCCATATTTTCAGACTGACCGCAGCCCCTTACTGGAGAATATTGGAGGATGGGGATTTTACCTCAGAAAACATGACGGATAGCGAAAAAAAGTCAACTGCGGAGTGCCATAGATTTCGCTTTAAAAAACCTAAAATTCACATACAACTTATAAATGCATAGAAATGTAAACCTGACATGGTTCCTATCACAATCGTAACTTTAAAACTAATTACATCGCACAACTTGTTTTCAAATCCGTAATCCTCTAATTTGCTTGATTAAATTCCGTTTTGAAGCTATTTGGGGAATGACTTTGCAATATTGAGCCACGGTCAGACGAGAAGGAAAGTACCTGAGACAGAATTCCCCTCAAAGAATAACTTTATGTGTAATCACTTTATACCAAAGAGAGAATTTTTAACCTCGCGAGATTTAACGCGCATGAAACCCATGTCCACGGCAGATCGTTGGTAGAATCGGGTCTTGAAGCCGTGATTCTCTGGTTCCGAAGCCGAGGTTCTAGAATCAGGCATGGAGGACATCTGTGATCCTCCAGAACTGTGAAATAGTGATAGAATGCAAATGATTTAGTTTAATTAGATTAACGTTCCCTTTAGAAAGCTGCACGAGGGCTGCTTTGGGACGGACCTCGTAATTTCGAATCTTGGCACGATGATGAGGACGATACCTCAACTGGCACCCCCTCTCTAAGACTTCGCGCCACACCAGCAGGAAAGCGTTTGGCCTTGATGTCAGATTTAAAAGGCATCAGGTTCATATCTTTGGAAAAATTAGGTTTCGAACTTCGAACTCTCTGGTCCCGAAGCCTGGTGCCTTACCACCAGGTAAATAGAATCCAAATGGAAATGACACGTGGTACTTTATCGCAAAGCATGAACTGGACATTTTGAACATACATTACAGTAATCACTGACATGTAATAAATCAGGAATAATATTTGCGTTTTTCTTCATAAAAATAACCAACTGCTGTATAATTAAAATATTAGTTTTATTAAATTAATTTACATTCATCTTACACTATAACAATTCATCACTCGTCACCTTATGTAGTTATGACGGTGATAAGTTACCGTGGCATTTGCATTTCAAGGCTTCAATTAAGTTATGTAAACCCCTTTACAAAATCAGTGATATTCTATATTTTTGTGATTGATTGATTTTTACTTCAAATATTTGTTACTAGAAGCACAGTGATCAGTTTCAGATAACAGCTCGTGGCAATTTCGCTATAAGCTGACTTTTTTCCTCGATTCTAGCTTAATAAATAAAGATATAGCAGCACATCCTACAGAAAGCAGCATAAAAAATGTGTGAATGCACACACTTCGTCTTAAAAACAAATTAATTCACAGCAACATTCAGCAAATATAAAATGATAGAACAAACAATATTAGCAATTTAACATAAATGCCTAGAAACAATGTACACATACAAGTGGGTGACAGAAAAATGTGAACACTTTAGGATTTTCACATTTTCTCGAATATCTCCCGATATGCTGGGTGGATTTTCTTCTTAGAAGTTCGACCATATAAAGAAGAGACTTGAACTCATATTTTACAGAGAAAATTCAATCACGAGGGCATTTAGGAGACCGACTAGAAATTCATGATTTAGGTAAATTCAAAGTTCATACATATAAAAAAATTGCGTTTTTTCAAATATTTTTGAAAAAAATTATGATAATTTTACGTAAAAAAGATTCATTATCTCGAAAACGTATCGAATTAAACACTGAAAAGGCTTATCTCTATAGTTCTAGGATTGCAGAAAACGAATTTCACATTTTTTTCTCCCAAAATTCAGAATAGGGGGACTTACAATGCGACAGTTTTCGGCACTTTTCCGAAAACTCATCAATAGCCGAAATACGCATCAAGTTCTCCAAAACTGAAAAAATTGACGGGTTTTCGTCAACTTCACAACGTCAAGTTGCCAATCTTAGCCCTTTTTCGTGTATTCTGATGACTGCTAAACGAAACTGCCTGATAGTCTACATCAGAGGTTCTCAACCTGTGGTACGCGTACCCCTAGGGGTACGCGAAGTATCAGTTAGGGGTACGCGAAATCAAAGTCGGCAATGGCGGACACAAGAAAATATAAAGGATTAAAAAAGTTACAGTATTTTGTTTTTCTTTTTCTCTTGGTTTTTCTAAGTTCGTGTGAAAAGTAAAAGCGAAAGTTGTGCTAGTATAACCTACGCTCAAAATAAGAAAAAAGAAAGCAAAAGAAAACTTGGTAAATGATTGATATTTTGTCTTCATCAGCCCCGATTATGCATGAATCATCAGTGTGTTTGCAAAAGCTGTAGCTTCACTAGGAGCCAGTGTGGTATGCTTTTTTATTTTTGTTCTTCTAGTTAAAGTTTATCGAGAATAATCCGGAATCCTCTCTTCTTGTTTGATTCTTGTTTTGACGTTTTTATTAAAAGTATGATTAAACGCAGACATCATTAATTGCTCGATTGGGATACATAATTAATAATGACTGTTCTTATAAATCAAACTTTGAGTTTTTATGGGTGCTCAATCTGATTGGTTTGGTTTGTGGCACAAAACTGGTGTTTGCAGGCTATGCGTGCTCAATTTGAAGTGCTTATCTTTAACCCGTTCAGGACCATCATCGCATATATGTGATCTCTCTTTCCGTGCCCTACAGCCCATCATCTCATATATGTGATCACTCTTTCCGTGCCCTACAACTCATCATCACATATATGTGATCGCAACTTGAACGTTTTATTTGAATTTTTAAACGGCACTAGATGGCGGTAAAAACCGTTACTTTTTCGAATAATGTTGCATCAGAGTGTTGACCTTCAGTATGTACTTTCGGTTCCGGGTTTTTCTTGTTGGATCAGGGCCATTTGATTATGTAAATAACTGCGCATGTTCGGTTCTTTGGAGAGAATTGCGCAATTAAAGAGCTATGATTTATTTTGAACGGGATTTCTTTTTATTTTTTGATGGCATGATGAAAGGATGGAATGATTATTGGTTAGGGGTTGGAGTAGAAATTATCGTTTGAAGTTCGCTAGATAGTATTCTGTATTTTTGGGTAGATTTTGTTTCAATTCAATTGTTTTTTGTAATATCCTGGAAATTTTATTACATTATATTCGGATATTCTATCAATAATAATAAATTGTAAATGTCAGCGTATTTACTTGCAGTAATGATTTTATATGAATTTTTAAATGAAATTAGGCTTAACGGGAAAATTGGCCGGTCCCGTGCGTACGTATCCTTTCAGAGCGCGTGGGCCTGGGGAAGCGCTTCTTTCGCTGGTCCTGAACGGGTTAAAGTGACTTCAACTCGATATTGTTTGATTTCTCAAAATAGACAAGTGGTTGAAAACTGGAGATCGACATCTAGAACTGAAATTCGAACCACCGATTTGGCAGCTTTGGAGATAACTATGGATCACCAAGATGATAATCATGAAGTGCAAAGGCCGACTGCTTGGCCTGTTCAGGTAAGAAATAAAATTGATTTTGTTAAAAAAAAAACTCAAAACATCAGTGCACCTCCGAAGAAGAGAAAACATTCTAACGAATACTTAAAATATGGATTTTCCGTCACGAGTGATGAAGATTGTCCAAAACCACTCTGCATTGTTTGTGGAGAGATATTATAAAATGGCAGTATGAAAACATCTTTACTAATGCACCATTTATCAGTTATGTCAACTAACACCCGACTGTTCAAATTTTTGTGTGGAGACATGGGCAGCCTACATACTCCGTTACTTTTGCACGCAGAAGTGAGATGGCTTTCGCGAGGAAATGTACTCGCAGGATTGTTTGAACCGAGACACGAAGTTCATATGTTTTTTGAAGACCACCCTCTTACGTTGAACTCAAAATTTTATGAAAGTGAATGGTTGCAGCAGCTTGCGTACTTATCTGACAGTTTTTTCAGAAATAAATAAACTTAATTTAGGATTGCAGAACCATTTCATAATCATTTTTAAGGTAACTGATAAAATCGATTCTATGATTAAGAAGTTGAATCTTTGGGAATCCTGCATTAAACAAAAACAGTATGAAGTTTTTGAGACACTTTACAGCATTTTATCTGAGAACGAACTCAAATTAATAAAATAAGTAAAAACTAGTATAATAGCACATTTAAAAGGACTTAAGTTGTCATTCAGACAATATTTTCCGAACGCAGTGATGAGATATGTGGATTTTAAATCCATTCAACGAAGTCGTTTTTCAAAAGCTGAAAAATTAAATTTCTGAAAAAGAAAATTAATTGAACTTTCCAAGATTCTTCAAAAGAATCTGAATTTAAAACAAGAAATTTGATTGACTTCTGAGAAGTGAAAGAAGAGCAACAAGAACTCGGTGTTAAAGCAATAAAATATTTAATACCACGAACACAGAACTTGTGGAAAGAGCATTCTCGTTTTATACATATATTAAGAATAAATATCAAAATAAGCTTGACGCGAGATTATATCTTTTTTCATTTGAACCCAATTTTATAAAACTCAGCTCCGAAACAAGCTCAACGATTGCATTAAAATTTCTGCATTGAATAAATGATATTACGAAATGTAATTTGTAGCTAACCTTATAAGTTAGTATGAAATTTTACAATACTGTTTTTTATTTGTTTTGCTTTTAACTAATAATATTTTAAAATTGGAATAAAATAAAATAAAAAATAAGTCCTGCAAATGACATTAATTCGAGTATTGGACTCTTAAGCTGACCTATCCATGGGTGTAGTAAAGACGGGACGGCGTTCCACGTTTTTTTTTCCCAAGAGAAATAAATGAGAAAAATTTGAAACGTCCTTAAAACAGCGCGAATTTTTGTCACCCAGGTTAGAGCGTTTCAGCACTATTTTTAGAGCGTTCCGGTAGTGATTATTTTGCGACTACACCACTGCTAAGACCTTAACATTATTGATAAAAACTTCTTTGCATAGACGGATGATTGTGAGGGGGGGGGGTATGACAGTAAGGGGTACGCGAAAATGAAAAGACTAATCAAGGGGTACGCGAGGGAAAAAAGGTTCAGAACCCCTGGTCTACATGATATTGGTAAATAGACAAGCAATCTTTTCATAGATATACTGGAGGACAATTGAGTTTAAAATTCGTGGAGACTTCGGAGAAAAGGGTGGGATACTCCAGCGGAAGTGAATTAGTCAACGGCAATTGCCACTTGAGCTCGGCTCAATATTCAAAAGTTAAGAGGATAAAAGATATGATATCATTTTTTGTAGCTAAAAGGAAGAAAATATTCTTAAATGTTACATACGTATTCTTAAAAGTACGTGTAAAGATTGTTTAACTTCAGATTAAAATTTAGGTGTTTTTTATACTATGAGGATTAAGACGTTTTTAGAGGACACTTCCTTCCGGAAAAAAGAATTCTTTTTAAATATATATTTATTTATTTCTTAAATTAATATTTGTATATGAGTTAAGTTACACTTAGGATTTGTTTTTGTTGTGGTTCCCCCACACGTATAGTCCACATTTGATGCTACAATATTTTACATTGTATGAATATATGTCTATTTAATGTATTATATATATTATTTTTGAGGATTGTATTTTTATTCTGTATTTCTTTTGAATATTTATACAATGTATCACTTTTTCATTTTACGCCGATCGTTCAAACGCTCCATACCCTATGGGTGAGTGCGTCGGCGTGGGTAATAAATAAATAAGTGTTACGTATTTTGCTTTTTATAGGATTTCTTAGTCATATTCATTGTACGTGTAATTGATTATTGCGTTTCAGATAATTAAATTTAGATAATAATTTCAACTAAATCACAACACATTCGTTACTTTTTACTTGTAAAAGTCAGATAGCAAAGGCACTCAACTTACGGAAACGTTCCTTCACGTGATGAATCCGAAATTCGAACATGATGAGAAGATATTTGAGATTGTTGGTATCAACACTAAATAATGTTAGTTTTACAGAAAAGCAATTATTACTTTTCTTTATTTTTCAGTAGACTTAGCAGGATCTTTTATCAGTAAAAATAGGATAAATGCAATAATGATCTTATCTTCTAATTTTTTTCGTTCCCTTGTTTTTAAGGTTAATATTTAATTTTTTAAACTTTTTAAAATATTTAATATTTTTTTAGTTTTCAAAGATCTTTAAGTTGTATTACAGATGTCGAGTCGTCAAAGAAAGATGATAAATTATTCCACATTTTACTAGCTCTTCAAATTTTAAGATTTATCTGAAAGGGCTTAAAACGTTTAACAAAGTTCCTTTAAAGACATTTCAGTTTATTAGGCAAAACATATATGTGGAAAATCGTTTTTTACACCGAGATGTTCAGCGCTTAAATTAAATCTTTTTTTATTCCCATACATGTTTTAACTATTAGAGAGCGCTCTCCTGGTACAGAAATCTTCATGATTCCCTTTTCAGAATGTATTCATTTAGCAAATTAGATTCCCAGGAAATACCAGCCAAAATTTTAACTTTTCACTGTGGTATTATTGTGACCAAAACCTATATTTTGTGGTCTGTTTCTGCAGTGGTAGTGGGTTGATCGTAAAACAAATTTTAACCCATATAAGAAATAAATATTACACTCCTGTAGAAGAACAGAAAGTAGAAATAAATTTAATATTATTTAGGTTTCTGGACTCTTTTTCCAATTAAAAGCCATCATCGTGCGCATTTCTCACTGTTTTGAATTTAAGAAATTACCTGTCATTTTTTATTAAAGCTACAGTGGTACGAAATCCCCTTATGGTGATCAGGGTGTTATACCCAAGGACGAAGACTGACTTTAATTTTTTTCCTCTTCAAAATTTTTAAATACATAAATTTTTAAAATAATACATTGATTTTTTTATGTTTCGTATGATAAAAAAATTCCTGTCACCTTAAAGGTCCTAAGATCACAATGGGTGCTTCAGTACTCAGCCTAATAACTGAAAAATTGAAAAAAACGCAGCTTCGCCCAAATAGGAAGCATGTGAAGCAAATAAATGTAAATAAAATTGTGATAATTGCATTATATTCTTGGCTTATATTATCCATCGGCCTCGTTAGGAAGCCGAAGCGCACACTTTGGGAAACACTGGAATCAAATTTTCTCAAAAAAAATCTTCAATTGCAGGGGAAAAACAAAAAAACAAAACAAAAAAAAAACCGTTCCTCTGAGAAAGATATTTTTTTTCTTCCTGAAGAAAAGCAGTTAGCAGTTTTTGCAGTTTCGGTATCTATTTTCGCGAGCGTACTTTATCA
The DNA here is from genome assembly GCA_013235015.1 of Araneus ventricosus. Classification (NCBI taxonomy): domain Eukaryota; kingdom Metazoa; phylum Arthropoda; class Arachnida; order Araneae; family Araneidae; genus Araneus; species Araneus ventricosus. The sequence continues at coordinate 60,631 of BGPR01000174.1, read as the reverse complement.
TAAACATTTTGAGTACGTTAAGTGTAAAGCAAGAAAAGCTTCTTGAAAGTGAAAAAGAAGTAAAAACTCACTAAACCTAGAAGCAGCAGGCATTATGTAAGGCAAAGGTAAAGAATGTATTTCACAAGGGTTAGAAAAAGAGTCGTAAATCGGTTTATTATAGAGTGCTTAAAACATATTTTGAAACTCTGCTATAAATTTTAAAACAAAGGAAAAATTTTTAAGGGTTTTTTTTTATTTTGTCATCTATTGTAGTGCGGTTTCAATCATGAACACCTGGTAGTAAATTTGTTCTAAAATTTAAATTCATGAGTTTAATAACGTAGTTTAATGTTTTGAAATGTCATCACTCTTAAAGATTATTCATTATTTAGCCAAAACAAAAAATTCATTTATTTGCGATATAGAGAAAAGTTGTTTCCGAAACACAAGAAATCTTTTTCAAACTAAAAATAAGTAATTTAGAGTTGCTCTGTTATTACCAATAAAGGAATTCTGATGAAATTTTACAAAAAATATTCCTTTAAAACTTGTTATATTCATTTATGAATACCATTTTTGAAGTTAAAAAGTGTGATGAATGATCATTAACTTAATGCATTTAATAGGAATAAAACCCCAGTGTGAGGTTATTTCCTAATGATTTATTTTTTATTTTGTTTCTTATCTTTGAATTATACAATTTAATTTTTTTCCATTGCCGTTCTTTATATTTAAAGTTTAATATATATCTTGGCTCAAAGGCAGAAGCATGAATCCGGGCTTGAATGATCACGAATTGGAGTCCTGATCCCTTCTAAGACCCTATTGCACTGAGTGGTGTATGCAAAGGCGGCCCTAGCCCGGGCAAACGAGGCAACTGCCCATGGCGCCGGAGTCCGGGGTGGCGCCAAAGTCAGAGCGTGAAGAAAAAAAAAAAAAAAAATAGGGGCTGCTGAAAACGGTAAATTTTTCCCCTTATCATGAATAATACCGTTAAGATCAGCGGCGATAAGGATTTTTCTAACTCTACCAGTAGCTACTGCTGCGAACAAGAGAAGTTTTCGACACTGAAGCATATCAAAACGTATCTGCTATCCATCAAGTCGCAGGAGCTATTAGTTGGCTTAGCAACCATGTCAGTTCAACGGGAAATTTTGAAGAACATTGAAGTTGATGAGATAATGAAAGATTTTAAGAAGATAAAAAGGCAAGATAATGAACATAATTTATAATACTGTGTTAAAAACAATTATTTTAAGTTCGTTGAATAAATTTCAGTAAGACACTATATAATATTAAATATATCTGAAGTTTAAAAACTCTCACCAAAATATTAGTATGCCGTATTTGCAAGTAAAGCATGTATATTTTGTTAGGCATCTACAGTACAGACATTACAGAATTTTAAGAAAATATGTTGGTTGGAGGGGCGCCATATTGTTGCCTTACCCGGTTGGTAAAATTACCTCGGGCCGTCCCTGGGTGTATGCACATTAAATCTATCATAGGTCAAGCGACTCTTCCCTGTTGCACACAAGCAGGGCGGCTCGTGCATAGGGGCTGCGGTACTGCAGCAGCCCCAACTTTTCCCATTGTGTAAATTTATTTTATTTTGCATTTAATATTTAAATCTATCAACAGTCTAACGCAATTTTACATTAAACGATTTAGATCTTCAAATAAGCCGCTAGGAAAAACTGAGGCAGAAAACTAAGTTCCCTATCTTAATTTTTCACTACCCGAAGATGATGCGCGAAGGAGAAAGTAACTTAAAGTAAAGGAGAATTGAGGATCATTCCAGCACCGAATTCTGGCTGCGCGCATGCGTAGTTACAGAGGGCAGGCTTTCCCTTCCTTTCCCGTCTACGTTTTTAAGCTGAAGGGGAACTGTCGAGTTCGGCACCAGTTGAGCTAGAAACAGAGTTTAAAACATTTTGCTACAGAGGAAATTTTTTCGCGAGCTAAAACTTTGAAAATAAGTAAGAAAATGAAGGAAAATAAATGATAAACAAAAAATTATTTCAAAAAGTTTTATTTTATATTTATTAAATTTTAATGAAACTTCTTGCAATCCAAAGGATTTTTTCGATAATTTTTAGTTATAAATGATGATGAAATACATATGAGAAATTTTCCGCGATACAAGTGTTTTCAAAATTTCAGTTTATGTTATGTTCAGTTAAATGTTATAAGTTAATTATTTAAATATAAAACTACTCAAAGTTAATGAAAAAAGACACAAAATGTAAGTGGTACAAATATGCATCGTGAGCAGTGAAGGATTAAAAGTTATAGCAACCCTAAGATTACATAGCACGAGTCACCACTGCATGAAAGTTAGGAAAGTGTAAGCAGTCTAAGTGTTATCCTGAACATACCACAAAATTACGGAGCCCCTACACAAAAGACCTAGTGTACCTTAAAAATTAGGTAATAATCTAACTTTTCATAAATTTATATCCAATACTGAATGCCTTGTTTACTAAAAGAATCGTTTTTTTTTATAGTTAGCATTTAAAATAGCATGTGAAAGTAAAAAAAATGGCTGTCTGCATCAGCATGATGTTATCTAGTAACTTTTACTGAAAAAAGAATTCTAAATTGAAAAAAATAATAATTTCTCAAATATCATTTCTGACAATTACTTAAATTCTCAGTGTAAAACTTGCTTGGTCTTTCACTGAAAATTCAAAAAACATCGAAATTCTTAAAAGTCCAATTAAATAACTCATTCTAAATAAACATTTTCTTAATATCATATACAACAGTGATATAAAACTTTTTCAGTTTGTGAAGTCATTTTCGTCTAAGCAAAAATTTTTTGTCCTTAGAAGAAATAGAGAAAAATTAAAATCACAAATAGGTAATTGATTAAATACATACAAAAAAGATCATTTATAGCATTAATACGCGAAATTCGATTAAAACCAAGGTGAATTTCTTAATCATTTTTATTTCATTCTATTGAAAAATAACACAAGTTCTTAATGAAAAAATTTTCGAACCCCTAAAATGTTTTATACCAAATAGAATCGCGAATCATAGTTTTAAATGCTCCGATACACTTAAGATATTTCATAACAATGAAGATTGTAAATAATGTTTATGAATATAATAAACGTGAAATTTTTATGAAAACTAAAAATAACCTTTACATGAAATGTAATATTTCTAAATGCATAAGTAGGTATAAAATTATTGTTACAGAGCTAAAATTTCATTAAATGAAATTAAGAACAAACAAACACTGTGGCTAAAACATTAGATTTCATCCATAGCAAAAAGAAAACAACAGAAGTATTAGAATTTTAACTATGTGAAAAAAAACAATAATTTTGATCTCAGTATTCTTTACAGTGATTAAATCATAGAAAATATTAAGCAATTTTTTAAAGAAAGTTCGAGAAAATATGACTATATTTTATATCCATGTATTCTATATAGCCGATGAACTAGAAAATGTCTAAATATTCATGATTTCATTAAAAATGAGAAATTAATAGCATTACAAAACATTAAGCAAAAAAGTGTATTTCAAAGCATTAATGCTGTCTAAATACTCGTTGTGCACAAATCATTGCAAGTCAAATAAATGGCGTGTAATAATATTTAAGAAAAACTTTTCATTTTAATTGTCCCTGTCTTCAGTTTCATTGCTTCCAGTTTAAAACAAATTCAGTATATAACTATATAAAATAATGCTAACTAGATTTAATTCTTTAAAAAGGTAGATGAAAAGTTAATTTTTAATTCCCAACTTCTTTTATACATATAAAATGACCAGTTGTCTTGCATTAACCAGAACAGTCCTGATTTTCGACTTTTTACCAGACTTTTCACCAAAAGACTTTTCATCAGATTCAAAAAGGGTTTTGCACTTGAATTTAATGTTTTAGAGACAGTTCTTTTTTATCAATAAATGGCTCATATTTAAAAAAGGTAGATTAACAAGATTTGATTTTTTAAAATATTGAAAAAATTCCCAACTTTAACTATACAAAAAACATGGTCATACTAATATGACCTATGCGACTAATCAGTCTGAATAACGAATAATGATATCAAAAGCAAAATGCTCCTTCCTATTTTTATAAATGTGGTTGTTCCTTAATTTTTATTTTATTTTATATATTTATTTAAATATTTGGGGAAGGAGTCTCGGATTAACTTCCAGAAAGTCTGGTCACTTTAATGTTAAGCCCTTGACAGATTCTACTAGTCTAAGTTATATATCGAATTATCGTAAATTTAAATTTAAAAATTAAAATTAAGTCACCTATAGACGTTATTATTATGCAGAATGCATAAATTTATCACGTATTCGATGGACTCTTAGCTAAATCAAAATGGCAACACATTCCCGACATAGAATGCACCATCTTACATAGAAAACAATTGTCAAGGGGATGAACGAAAGTAATAATATTCTCACTGAAAAGTCAAATTTTAATTACAGACAAAAATATTACTTCCTTATCTCTACTTTGCATAAAAAAGCACAGAGAACAACTTACATGAAAGATAAAAAGATTATAAGTGTCAGCAAAACAAGTTGAATTGCTGTTTCCACTCCACTCCAGTCATAAGAATCCGACATATTGTATTCAAACAGATCAAAAAGACAAAAAAAAAATCAAAATCTATGAATCTATGGACCCTCGAAATCGTGACACACACAGAGGGTGTATGTTTTATAAGTCTGTAACGCTATTCTTTCATTAACTTCTCAGCTCTAGGAGAGGGGATTCATCCCCCCTGTAACCCATAAAATGAGCGCAGTGTGTTTATAGGACAAAGGGCATCAGAACCAAGACATGGACAGAATTCTTTTTCCCTATAACTGGTGGTAAGATTTCGACAGTCAGCATTTCTTCATCAGATTTTTTTGAGTTTTGTTCAGTTATGGATTATTTTAGTTAACCTGTCGATTTTAAAGACAGAGATGCATGATTCTTAAAAATGGATGAAACTTGTCTCATCGAGCCAATAAATATGTCTTACTTCATCTCGCAAGAAAATAAGGGCTATATGTATTGCAATTAGTTACCTAGTATGAATGCAGCTGCATCAATCGCAGTAATATAAAGAAAAATATTATGTTTAGAAGTATGCGTTTGGTGGTAGAAATTCAACAACACAGCAAACATTGGTTGTCCAGGAGTTAGCTCACTTTGGATAAGCTTTAACTCCTTCGCATATAATATAATGTTTGCGAATCGTGCATCAAATTATTGAACTTTTAATACTTAAATCTGTAATTAAGTCAAAGAAGCAATTAATTTATAAGACAAAATTTACTTGAACATGATCAAGTATATCAGGTGTTCTTTACCTTCTTATATATGGACTGAAATAACATTAAATGTCCTACAGTAGAGTATGTCACCAAATTAGGAGGTTAAATTAGTAGGTCAATGGGTAAAAAAAGATGATATAACTTACGGAACACAGGGGAAATTAATTAACCTACTTATAATCTAGGGCCGGATTTGATGGTTAGGACCCCAGGCTTAATTTTTAAAAAAACAAATTTCAATTTAAGCAAATTCGTTGCTATGTATTTCACTGTCCTTGTAGACTAAATTTTAGTTGCGTGTCACATTTATTGTAAGTTATTGTAACATCGTAGTACTGCATATTTTATTATTTATGCGTGAGTGTATTGCGATACTGTTCGTTTGACAACGGAGGTGTTAAAATAATCAGATAACAAAGTTGTAACTTAAATACCTTGCATGCCACTAGCAAAATAGAGCACTAATTTCAAATCTTTTAGTGGAGCTTTTGTTTAAATTTGGCTTTTTGAAGTTCGTGGCATTCAAAAGATTGGGGAATGTTGTACTAGCATACATTGTGTGTGCATGCTTCTCACAAAATTCTGCACTAATCACACACCTTTTAGGGTAGCTTTCATTGAAATGTTATTTTTTGAAGTTCGCGGTTTTAAAATAATAAAAGAACGTTGTAATTTGTATATCTTGCACGCTACTCACAAAATTCAGCCTGATTTCACACCTTTTAGAAGAACATTAAATGAAATTTTGCTTTTTAAAGTTATCCCCCTACTAAATATCGTCTATGCCACAGAAGGGAATCAACATATTTTGAGTTTTTAAACCTTTAAACAGATTCTAGGAGTAGAGTTCAAATAGTCACTCTCTTTGAGTATCACTCAGATCTCCTTATGCCAAACAGAACAGGTGATATATACCTTTTTTAAACAAATCACTGTAATTTTATTACTTCTTCAAATCAGTATTTTTCTTCGTTACTTTAAAACTTCCTCGTTTGAATGTTGTATTTATAGTATTATCTAAAAATATTGCAATAAAAGGGATGTTGCAAAATGCTTCCTTTGTCATTTCATCTGCGTAACAATTTTTATGATTCATCTTTTTTATTTTTGTTTTTCTGTGAAATTTCGCGTTATGTCGGGTTTTTTCCATAATGCTTACAAGTTAAGGGGCATTTTCTTTATTTCATATTTTTAAGCGAGGTTTTCATGTAGCTTTAAATTTGTAATCTTAATTTTTCTATAAATTTACTTATGTTTTCTTTCATAAAGCTGTTGGCATATGCAGTCGACATTGTTGCAGATCTAGAGACCAGTACAGGCAGAACTCAACGGGGGAATAACAAAGTCTAATTAAATACTATGCCGTTGCATCATGCCCAGACGAAAAATCTTAATAATTTGATTCTGGAAGAGAATGTTATAAATTTTTATAAAAATAAAATGTTCAAATTTATTTTTTGCTCTAAGGCAGCTACAGATCAGAAATTTTCATCAGAATTTATATCACTGGAAAACAATTACATCAATTTTTCTTATGTTCCTTACTTTTCTTTTCATATGCTGTGGAACTTCACAAAGACATTAAAAACGTTATTTCTCACTATATATTTATATTTCAGTGAACGATTTCAATGTTACTGATTATTAGACGTTCCACAAAACTTGCACTAAGCACATCACCAGGATGTCTTTAGATTACCAGATTACGCCAGAGATTTTTATAAATTCAAAATATTTCGGATTCTAGGAAAGCTAGAGGTCAAAACTTTGGACACTTTTGAACACTTATAGATCTAGACTTATAAGCCTCATAAGTTTTTAAATGATTTTCTCGTGTTTCCTTTTCGAAACGCAAAAATTTCCGCTATCTCATTTTCATCCGAAAACGCTTGTCGTGAAGATAAATAAATGAAACATTAAGGGGACATAGTGCCCCAAACTGTCCAAAACACCAATTTTCATTGAACTTGCTTGTTTAAGTGTGTTTATACTTCTGCTCAATGTGCCACAATACCAAAGCAATATTTTTAATATTTCAGAAATCGTTTAGATTTTTATTTACAATGACAAATGAAATATTCAAATGTCTCTTTCTCCATGTTCATCTTTTTCTCACTTTCATGTTTTAAAAATGCTTTGTCAGTTTTCATATTTATAACCGAGGTTTTAAATCTTCTATGAAGGTCTATCAATACATATATAATAAGACCGGGCATGAAATAATTCCTCAGTTGTTTAGAATTTTTATAAGCAAGATTAAAATGAAATAGCATTTGAAGTAAACAAAAATAATATTTGAAGAAGTTGTAAGGATTTTGTTTTGAATTTAAATTTCAACTAAAGAGGCAATTTAAATTCTTTTAAAAGGTATTCAAATTTGGATCTTAGCATACCTTCAAATATTCGTCAATAGCTTCAAAATTTTTTTTATAAAAATTTAAATGAAAAATGGACGCTTAATTAACGAAAAATTGAAAGAAATTAAATTAAAAACAGCTATTCAACAAATTTGAAGCAAATGATGTAAATTAAAATGATTTCCTTAATTACTTTTGCTTAGAGTTATAAAAGAATCGGAAAGAAAAAAAGTGGCGAGAAAATTTTTGCCACTCCATTGGTATTGTACACGACCCTTCTTGGAGCTGTGACCAGTGATGTAGTCTCAAAATAAGCAATGCCGGAACGCTCTAACCTGGGTGACAAAAAAAAAGCTGTTTTCAGGACGTTTTCACAATTTTTTCTTATTTATTTCTCGTAAATAATAAGCATTACTGGAACGACATTCTGGCTCCTCTACATCCCTGGCTATGATCCACTATTTAAGAAACCCTGGTCTAGAACATGTCCTAGATACCGAAACTCTAATAGGTGCATTCATTCGTGGATAAGGCAGAAAAGTAACTAAGGACAGTAATAAATCATTGAGTGGTTAAAACGGCACTCTCATAGAGAAACCCTATACTTAAAAATTCTAATATTTTCCATTCGATGTTTTATAGCTAATCTAAAACATTGTGTTGTTGTTTTTTTCTTAACTTTCTATTTTTACTTCTTGAAATATTAGGAATGGTTACAAAGACAGAGATAGTCTGTATGAAGAAAGGAATGAAGAATTTTGTCAAAAGAATAGAATTAGGATTTTTAAATTTTTATTATATAATACTGCATAGCTACAGGCAGGAAAATGCTGCACTTAACAGTTTTCAGACATTTAATAAGGCTATTTACTTCAGTATTCTTATTTAGGGTTTTTTTCCTTTGGGCCTTCGAAAAACTTTTGAAGTTATTTAAGTTATGCTTCACAATTTTTAGTAACGTATCTGGAAATTCAATAACAGATCACAGTGCTGAAAAAATAGTATATGGGCTCTGTAATGTTATGGGAGTAGGCAAGTGTAAATTAAGCATACACCCTTGCTTTTAGAGTCCAAACCCGAAAACACTGAGAGCAGTGAGGTCTTGAGTTTGTAATCTAAAAGTTGAGAAATGTCTTTGTCTGTAGCCCACACACCAACTGATATGTATCGATTGCCTTATACTTAAATAAATGTCTTGACCACTGATATTTGCTATGAAACATAGACAGGAAAATAAGTTCATGATTTATCAAGGATTTCGAAAATGTTCCTCGACAAGATCTTCTCAATAATCTTAATTTTTTTTATAAACGTATTTGAACAATCTTCCAACATGTAACAAAACTAGGTCAAACAGTCATAGCATTGTGAGGGGAACATGTCTGGGTCCTGCTGTTGCGAAATAAAAATCTCTTTTTTTTCTTAGTTAGGCCACATTTTCAGGTGATAATTGGGCCAACCCTTTTGCCAAAGGCATTAGGATGTTTTGGAAGAAATGGAAGGTAATAGAAGGAATTTATAGGAAGTAGCACGCCGCCTTTTCTGTCGTCATCATTGTTCGTCCTAGTTTTGTCACGTAACGAATTGAAGGGGGCGGGGGGGGAACATAAGTATCTTCAACAAATGCTTCAATTTCCGTGGGAAACTCTCACATGTCTCGGTTTTTTTCCAACCGTATTGCTCTATCGAAATTCTGAGACCCACTTTCTACAACTAGTTTCATAATGATATAGACCTAGTTTAAGACTTTGCTAATAAGATACAGCATTACATTACATTACACCACCTGCAACCCAGGTGTTTAGAGCCATTTGGCTCCTTTCCGGTTTGGATGGATGGAGGTGAATTTTATTTTGTAAGGAAAGGTACGGCAGAAAGAGTTACTAAAAAATTAAGAAAAAATGAAAATGTCAATGTTAATAGATTTATTTGTTTTACATTATTTTTTAATAAATTACGCCTAATTTAAAACATAGATTTAATTCCGCTAAATCCTTACTAAAACGTTAAAGGATGCTTTGCAAGTTCATGCGTAACGTTACCAATCATCCTACCATCGAAGTTGCAAATCATTTTTAAAAAACGTCCTGCTACTTTAAATGAATTTTGGATTGTACTTTTATATCATAGAATAAGTTTCATAGATGGGTAATATGATTGAAAATGCTACACAAAAAGTGAGTTGCAGCAGTCAACAATTTGAGGCAATCATTTTTAATGTCCATACCACAATAATACGGTTACAGTGCCGGAATTTTGTTTAATGTCAGAAGCAAATAAATGAACAGTGTTATTAATAATTTATACTTTACTTGGGATAAGACATTGAAAATGCGTGATAGATTGTGAAGCAATTTTATTTTTTTAACTTCCGTTTAACCATATCGATTGGTTGCTAAAACAAAATTAGATTAATCTTTCACTTCCTGGCGGGACAATACTAGACCATTAAGACTTAACTTCCCCTCGATACTGATCTATTTCTACTCTAATCATATAGCTACGATTACTCCACTGTCCTTCTGTATCACCTCACGTGTGATAACTATATTAATTGCTGATGAAGTAAACCAAGAATAGGAAATCCCACGGGCAGTTGAAAGGGATCACAGATATTTCTTCCAAAAACTTGAAAAAGGAGGAAAGCTCTTTCCTGTTCCTCTGCCAACATCCCCATTTCACAGGACATTTTAATGTTTCATTATCCTGTAATCTAAAGGTTAATTAAAATCTTTTTAAAATATTTAAATGCTAACTCAGGGAAGCAAAACCGGCAGCCTTTGTGATAAAGATTTATTGCGAATAAATATTAAATAATATAATTACAATGTGGGACTAAATATTATCACGCTTCTGTTTATAGTTACTGATATCCTCTGCAAACTGATGCAGGCGTTATCAGTTTTTCTGAATTTGGACGTTATATTGGAAGACAAAATTCTACTGCGTCAGACTTTATACATGAAAAATATCCTTTAAGAGAGTTTCGTAAAAAAAACAAACAGGGTGAAAAGGCACGTAAAGATGGAAAAAACCCAGAGAAACAAGTCAAATTTATGAGGAAGAATATAAAGTTCAATTTTTCAGGTTTGCTGTGAATGAAAACGTGTTGGCAGAGAAAATAAAAGTATGATTAGTATTAAGTATACATGGAAGAGCATATCCAGAGTAATTTCGGGCAATGAATATATAAAACATACCAAATGAAAGATGATATCTAAGCTAAAGAAACTCCATTTAAATTTGGCGCAAAAAATTAAAAATAAAACATGACGAATACTGAAACTCATCCTGTCTATGAAGATTAACATCTTTTCTGTCAGAGAAAAAAATTACCCTCAATTATTCTTCGTACTTTATCTGTACTTTTTTGGCCCAATATGATGCCCTAATTTAAAAAGAATTTATATCCTCAGCATCACAAACTTGAATCTACCCCTTTTCAAAATATAAGATGTCATTCGACTTACCCATGCTCTATTCAACATTCAAAATAAAATTTAACTATCCAAATCGGCATCTGAAAGTAATTTAAATTGGTGCAAAAAGTTTTAAATAGTATTACAACTTGCAGACAATAAATTAAAAGCGAAGAAAGTGAGTAAACAAATATTTCAATAAAAGACAACCTAAATAAAAAAATCTAAACAAAACCTAAATAACTCAACTATCCTCAGCCTAAAAACACAGAATCCTAAACCGTTAGCATATACAAATTAACGAGTGTTTAATTTAAATACAAAAGCAGTTTTTAAACAAATTAAACCCCTTTTTAATAACATAGCTTTTCTTTTAATTTTAAGTAAGTGTTAGTTAACGCGCACTTGAAGCGCAACCTACAACTTCAACAAAAAATTATTCATTACGAGAAAAGATCTGAGTGGGAGCAGACGCCACTCACCTTCAGCAAGGATTAAATCCAATTATGCTTCAGCCACTCGTCCTAGCAGTGGTTACCACCTGCCCTAACGGTGGTCAACCTGTGGAACTGTATAACTAAGCATCCGCCCTTGCGGTTTGGTCATCTCATACAATGGATTAATTTTACTAACTATCCGCCCTTGCGATATGTAATCACCCGCCCCAGCGGTGATATAGTTGAAGTGGCGATACCTATATAGTGGTACAGTCCTCAACTTTATAGATCGGACAGTCGCTATAACTCGGGGAGTTATGGGATTCTCACAAAACTGGTGTCGATGGAAATGTCTCGAGGAGACGGGTTTATTCGGAATATTCTACTCGAGACATTTCCATCGACATCAGTTTTGTGAAAATCCGATAATAACTCCACGAATTATAGCGACTGTCCGATCTATAAAGCTGAGGACTGTACAAGTTGTTTATTTTATATTTAATAAGTTGAGTTTTTAATAAACATTTATTTTTCTAATATCAACGACTTTATTGACTCAACAGTAAGCGATATTTGACAGAAAAGCAGAAGCATGATAATTTTTTGTCCGCTCTGTATAACTTAAAAATATTTTCAAAGAAATTTTGAATAAACACGAAAAGAATTGCCACATTTCTGTGCAGAACTGATGTTTAGGAAAAGTCCTGTTATATTCCAGGAAAATATCAAACTATCTGAAAAAAAGCTGCGTAATTTGTAGGAATTGGATTGTGAAACTTTTACTCAATTCAATCTATTCTCTTGACTTATCATCAACAAACTATCAGTTTTTCAAAAATTTTGAATTTTTCTTTCTGACTTCTACAATTCAAATGACTCCAAAAGACTGTGAAGAATTTGCCGTCTAGTAGATCATACAATTTTTTTTTGGATAAAATGCGTATTCTGACTTTCATTTTAAACGGCAAAAATTAGTTTCAATTCAGATATGTGTATTTCATTTTAAAATACGAATATCGCCATGACTTTTGCATGAACCATCTTTCATAAAATTGTCGTAACAAGAAATTAAATACATATGCTTTCAGGTGAGTTTCTACATTAGTGTTTCTCTGGTTGTAGGACGCGATGCATTGAAAGCTTGGGGAAAGTCGCCCCTTACACATTTTGTGGAAAATATTAAATATTTTTTTCATTTTAGCTGCTTTTGGGATATTTTATAAATCCCCCCACTTTTCCACCCAATCGCCGCCACTGTTGGGGGGAAGTAGGACAAAAAATTACAAGAAAATTACTCAAACCGAGATAAGAAATGCCTTCTATTATTGCCAAAATAAAGTATCAGCCATAAAAATAGGAATATTAGTGATACCAAAGGTAATTAAAAATTTATTATTTAACATATTCCACGCTATGGACAGAACGCCGACCCATGCCCCTATGCCTGAACATGGACATGGGCCACCTCGCTATGGACAAATGAACTACCTAGCGACGAGAGACGATGATAAATAAAATAAACAGGAAAATTTTGAGACTGTAGGAAGAAATTATCACTTTATTTTACAGTCAGAAAAAAAGATATCGATCCAGATATTTAATAAATCAAAGTTCTTTCCCAGAATCGAATCTTAACTTTCCATTAATAAATGAAATCCATTTAATTAAATAGAGAATTTCTTCTTGTTTCTTAACTGTTTTCTTGTAATTTGTACGTATATTTATTTACTATTATTCCTGCACTTTTTCTTTTTTTCATTCTGTTTTATTGATATAGTTAATTTTAATGAACAAAGAACCTTATTTTCTTTTCAGTCTACAAAAAGATGGAAGGTTTCCAATCTTCCATTTGATGAGGATTTGGCAGAAATTCGAGAATTGAAACAGTTTTCTTTCTTATTCAGTTTCCTTTGTTGTGACTGGTAGTTTGAATGTTACCTGACAATTCAATGTAATTTCATATACAACAATTGTTTGCTTCTGTATATTCTCATTAGAATCAACACAAAGAGTTAAAGTAAAATGAAACCTTCATTTCGTAAAAAATACATGCGTTCGTCGACTATTTTTCCATGCATTTCCGTTTAAGATAAGGCATTTATCATTTTACATCATGGTTTTTCCTGTGGCTTTGCTAAATCTATAACCGACATTCACTGAAGTTTGTTTGAATTTTGTGTTACTTAATCAAAATGTTACTTAATTTATAAACTGCATTGCATACATAGTTTATAGAAAACTTCATCACGGAATGAATAGCATTTGCTTAAAATAGGAAATAGAGACGAAACGTTAATTGAAATAAATACAAAAACAACGGAACTAATAGAAAATGTTTCAGACTTCGAAATTTACCGAGAACAAAATTAAGAACTACGTTCAGAGCAGTTGTAAAAATTATTCCTCTGTTCTAGAATTCAAAACGAAATTATGAAAAGATAATTCCGTTTAGTTCATACATGAATTTTGTGTAAAATGTTGTTCAGAAAGTTTAGGGAAATAAATACATATTTTTGTGTTGGATGTTGGTACAAGAAACCATCGATCGACAATGAATCAAATAGTTCGTGAAAGGTGTAAAATCTTTGTATACAATATATAAGCAGGTGTTTCATAAATTGGATGCCTGTACATTCCCAATAATATAGTTTATTCTGCTAACATATCACAAGTTGGTATGCTTTTATTTATGGGTTTCATGTACCTCAATCTCAGTATCTTTTGAATTTATGCAATTAGGCGGTAAAGAGATAATCAAACACACCGACCTACTCTCCACGAAGAAGTCCCGCTGATGTGGTGCGGAGGTTTGGAGAGGGGGGTTGCCAGCTCAGGTGTCGTCCTCGTCATCTGACCGAGGTTCAAAATAATGAGGTCCGTCCCTAAATAGCCCTCGTGTTGCATCAAAACGGGACATTAATATAACTAAAATAAAATAAAATAAACTCTGTCAAGGACTATTTATTTCTACAGTTTAGTCATGGCGTTCGTGAGGTTTCAAATAATTTTTATCATTTATTTTTCCTTGCCACTTAAATTGTAAATACCGTTTGACCTTATGGAGTTTATGTTTCCTTTTCGTTATCCATAGTTTTCCTTCAAACTTATAAGACTGACTTCAAATAAATATTTTAATTTCATCCTTCTTTAAAGCATGAAATCTAAATCTAACCATAATAGCTATCCAGCTTGCAATTAACCTTTGATTAAGATAAAATTTTAAATAATACAATTCTGATAATTTAATTTTTATAATATAAAATTAAAATGCAAAATTACAGCATTTTAAATAAAAATATTTAATTAAAAATAAATTTTAAAATATAAAATTATGAAAAAAATATGATAAATTTACTAACTGCATTTAATTATTTAAATCATAAATAAAATGCTATAATTTGTTTTTCCGCTGACAGATATGAAAAAATTGGTAATTTAGGTGAATATTACGATCTCATGGAAATTGCATGCTAATTTGACGTTTCAGTGTCTTGCAACATTTTAACTCTAGTATGAACCTTGATTAATAGTCCAGTAAAATGGTACATTTTGGTATGTAAAAGATCGGGTAGTTTTGATTTTTGGATATGTTGTTAGTGTTGGGCGCGTGTCGTAAAATCCAAGTTTTCGACCTCGTCACGCCAAGGCCAAATTTTTTCACAATATCTCCAGAACGGTTGGTTTTACAGAAAATATTATCCTTCACAAATTTAAAGTAGAGTAAATTTGTCACAGTTTGAGCCCAAAATCAGTTCTGTAACTTAAATAGTGACCAAGACACAGGCTTCCAAAAATCACGATTTTCTCAAAAATTTATGAAAATTGTTATTTTTCGTCAATTTTTGCTGAATATATCCAAAACAAATATAAGGCGTTTAGAGCATACGTCATATGGATCAATTTTAAAGGCGAGTAAATTTGCTATAAATAAAACACTATAGGATGTTTCTACGACTTATATTTCAAGATATGCAGTTGTTCAACGAAAGAATGGTTTAGAAATTTTTGACATCATAAAACAATTAAATAGTCTCAAAAAATATGTACTAAGTTTATATAACAAAAGTTAAAACTTGGGCAATAGTTGTTAGGCATAAACCATATAATATATGCTATTTAAAGTTTTTGCCTTTTTGACGGGCTAGGACGGAAATCTTCAAGCTCTGTCTGCTTCTCCTTGTCCTCTTCATCCAACTGAAGATTTAAATCTTCTATATCTTCGTATATAAAGTTATTTATTGGCGATGGCGTGTCGTCTTCATCTTCAATGCTGCCCTCAAGTAGATTGATGTCTGACACGTTCTCGCAAGCTTCTCCCAGAGAACAAGTGCACAGGGAAGAACATATAAGACCTGCTTTCCGGCAATCACAAGCATTCTTGCACCCTTTCTTGCAGTTGCAAAATATAATTTTCAAGAGGGATTCAGGATCTGCATCCCTTTCCATTTTGGGTGGGGAGAGGCCGAATCGGGTAGGTACACAACCCCACTCAAGAGGATTTTTCTCATGTCCTAACCATTTCCATATCTGAAGGTAAGATCTTAAGGCATGAAATCGTGCTGCATCTACGGTTGGGGGTAAACGTGCTAGAGTGGACCTTGCTTTAGTTGCTGATTGTGTAAATAGCGTGTAGCGCAAGTGATTGAGATCACATGCAGAGGTTCTGGGGTTACCTCCATATAAATGAATCAGAAAAGTTTCGCCTGCATTAGCCACTTGATCAATGGTAGCTTCAGAGTTGAAAAATACTTTTATTTTTTCTTCCAGGTGTCGGTTTTTTTCTAAAAGAGCAAAATTTTGTTTTCCCATGGCCGAATAGTGCACTTGTAGTATCACACCCACTGAAAGCGTGAATGAACAAAATCATTCTGGTGAATTTGTATTTAAATGACGTTGTGGAGTATAACACATCAGGCGTCCTCCCTTTTCCACATTTTCGGAAATGCAAGTTCTCTTTCATTGGAGCTAATCCTGTAAGAAGGACTAAAAAGTCAATGTCTTCACCAACCACGAAAATATTGTCATACTGAGATTTAACAGAAACAGCAGTTTCAACAATTAGTACGTCTGCATCCTCTACTGCCTGTCTATCTGTTACATTTTCTTTTTGTAGAAACTTTTTCAAGAGGTCAATGAAACGCACCTTGTTTCTTTCATTCGCTAAAAATTGTTCTTGAGAAATTTCTGGACATATGGCTTCATTGAAGATTATCTCATGTGATGAATGTAAGTTTGCTCGTCGAATGCGTTCTGCACTTTTGGTGCTCTTTCCATTCACATTAGAAGGATATCCATCAAATACTACGGCTACGTTCGATACATAATATGTTTGTAAGTATGTCAGATAACTCTTAACAATGTTCCCAAAATTCATGTTCCGATGCCAAACAACTTTGTGAAGTAAGTGGCCTCCATCCACCACTACAAAATTATTTTTACCTTGGACAGCATCAATTTTGGTTGGTGTGAACGCTGAAAACAGGGACGATTTAGTTCCATTTCTCATTCCCTCTTCATTAAACAGTGACAAAGTGAAAGGTGACAGTTCAAATGTGAAAAACATTTTCAAGTCTTCATCTGAATGTTTGGCGACACAAATTCTGTGGAAGAGGATTAGTGGGACCACAGTAATTTTTTCTTTCCCAATTTTAGCATTGTTGTTAAGAGAAGCAAGTGTAATGACTTTATCTTTACGCTTGAATTTAACGTTTCCGAAGTTCCCACCAACAATTCTGGAGATTCCCTCGCAACCAAGTTAGTGAGACAAGTGGCAGTTAACATTCGCCATTCCTACTAAACCACCGCTTATTGACATCAGCATATCATTTATGGGGAATGGTGTGTGTTGAGTAAACCACCTTATATTAGTTTAGGACATATTCAACAAAAATTGACGAAAAATAACAATTTTCATAATTTTTTGAGAGACTCGTGATTTTTGGAAGCCTGTGTCTCGGTCACTATTTAAGTTACAGAACTGATTTTGGGCTCAAACTGTGGCAAATTTACTCTACTTTAAATTTGTGAAGGATAATATTTTCTGTAAAACCAATTGTTCTGGAGATATTGTGAAAAAATTTTAAAAAGTTCCAAAATTTTGATGTTTTGTTCAAGTGGCGCGCCTTGGCGCGACGAGGTCGAAAACTTGGATTTTACGACACGCGCCCAACACTAACAACATATCCAAAAAATCAAAACTACCCGACCTTTTGCACAGCAAACCCCTATTTTCTGACGGATTTACTGGACTATAAGAGTAGTTGCAATAAAATGCTTGAACTTTGAATACCGAAAGTGGCTAGGCATACCTTAGCGATTTTGTAGTTCCAGAAAAATGCGCAACGCAGTACACATGCTCTAGACAGAATGGTTGATTGTGTGAAACGGAAGTCAAGAGATGTGCTTATTATTTTTCAAGCGTCAAATGTTTATTTTTTCTAGTTTGAAATTTAGTTGAGTGTTTAAAGAACAGCTGTCGAAGATAAAAATGAATTGTTGTTCTATTTGTTTATAAATCTCCAGGCAGGATTTTATCGGCATTAAACATCTAAAACACATTGTTCATCAATAAAGTTGATAATTTTCTTTTGATAAGGATGCGAAAGTGATATACTTGCACGGTTGTGTGCACTCGTCCATTTGAAAAATCTCAAAAATACGGATACAAAAAAACCCCTTAGAATTAAATGAAATAAAGAATATATTTTTATACTGCTTAAGTCTTCCAACAATGTTCCATTCTTCCACAGCTAGATGTTTGTCTTACTTTTATTTTATTATTTTTGGGAAAATTTATTGATACATTATCAGAGAATATGATCGAAAAATAAACTAAATTGTTCTTCGTCTACCGAATCATTTCTGCCCGAAAAATGCTTTTACGACCTTGAGTAAATGTATGCCTAGCAACGTCATAAAAGAAATGAATAGCAATAATTAATCGTTTTGTTGAATTAGCAATCCATTTGAAAACCACGCAACAGATTGTGAAAAATAGTCATATGATGAATCTAGTCCCTCTTCCAAAAGCTACATAATGTTAGATGTTTTGCTGAGGAAGAGGTAGCGTGTATCATGTCAGTATATCTGGCTGGTCATTGAGGAAAAGGGTCTTCAGACGAAATCTCCGACCCTGAATTCGGAACTCTGGCATGAAGTCATGATGATCATAGGCAGCAATTTAATGACAGCTAATAAAGTGTCAACAATCCAGCAGTGGCGTAGTCGGGTAAATGGCGTTCGGGACATAGCATTTATTTTTCGTCCTCTCCCATCTCATTTATCGATTTCTGCCTTTAAAAGGTGAAATATAATATGCAAAAATATTGACTTCGCTGCGTCCTTTCAGGCTGGCACTCGAAGCATCTATCTCCCTCTTTACGTCACTATAACCAGTTTAGAAACTTGTTTGAGAGGCTAAATAAAATTGGCCGACAGAGCATCTGGAACTTAATTGAGCGCAAAATTTAAAATGCCATGGCCTTGTAGCAAGCCTCCCTTCCCAATCGCCAGGTATGTCATCAGCTACTGACGAGTCCCAATTATCCACCAAGTATTTCGGTGTAGCTGATAGTCGACAAGGAGTGAAAGCATTGAATATACCAAAACCAAGATGCCTTAACATGGCGGGGTTAATCAACGTTGCCAAGCAGAGAATCCCCCTAGAACAAACACAGACAGAATTTCAAATTTGTCCACCGAGCATCATTAGATGTAGCACTAAGCCCTCTGCAAAATGAATTTCATAACAAGCTATTGGTGCAAAATACAACAGCTTGGACATGCGAGGAATCATCGAGCGTATCCCCGAACCAGGTTTAGAACTAATTGTGCTTTTTGTGGATGGACAATATAAATATGGAGGATTTAGAACTCCCCCCATACTCATTTTCGTGCTAAAATCTCCCCTAGGTTAATTTATGATAAATTAAACTTTAACATATGAAATATTAATTGAAATTTTAGCTTTAGAGACTGCTATATTTTAATGAGTTGAAAAAATGATGCTAGTAAATTTTGCTCAATTTTGCACAGAATACGAAATTTTGAGTAAATATTCTTGTTCATGCCAGAGAGAATGTACTAGAGCTGATCAGAGAAAGGGATGATATGAAAACATTTTTCTCTACTTTATCTAGACAAATATTTATGGTGTAAATAAAATTTTTAAAATCGAAAAAGTTTCTGATTCTTTTCTCTCTCTCTTTTTCTGTTATCAAGTGATGGATACAGTGAATACAGAAATTCGCGAACTTTTCACGCCCCGCAGTTCGAGGAGTCTCGATTTAGACTAATATACACCCTTAGAGTTGTCGCGTAAATTAGACAATCTCGAGAGGCTCGTTTAAGTAAGGAGAAAAAACAGCCGAGAGTGTAACCTCGAATAATCTGTCGCGTGTGTCACGTTTATTGTTGTGGGACGGCTTATCAGCTGCGGCTCTCTTTTTCTTTTTTCAGTAAATTTCCGGTCGCTGCACTCGCACTTTTAAGTTTCTCCGTTTTGTTGCAATAACATTGTTCTACCGTGTTTTTTTTTCGATTTCTAATATGGAATTTCTAGAATGGTTTCAGTGAATTCTAAGTTTGAAGGAGGGGATAAGCGTCAACAAATCGAAACATATAACACGTGTGTTATCATATATCAGCTCCTTGTTATCTGTAAAAAAGAAATGGAAGTTACTAAGTAAACCACAGATGTAAAAAATCTTATATAAAGGTTTGGTTAAAGATAAATAAGAAAAATTATGAAATTTTTTTTTATTTCCCCGAGAAAACTGTTTTTGGAAAAACAGTTTTGGAGAAAACTGTTTGCGCTCGTCAACCCCCAAGAATCACGTTGTGATTGTGACAGGGATCAAGTGATCCCTGTCTGCTAGTAATAAGAAATCATAAATACATTAATTACTAAAAGTAAATTTAAATTATTTGAATATCATGAAGTTCTAACATTAATTTTTTATCAATTACTAAAAACTAAATAATTAATTTCTAAAATTAAAATTTTACCTTTATACCATATATGTGTAAATGTTAGAAAGAAATTTCAATGCTAAAATGTATGATAAGATGTTTACAAATAAAAATTATTTTCATCAATCAGAAATCAGGCACTTAAAACTTCTTGGTACACACAATTGAATGTTTTTTCAGCAGTTTCATTAGCCCTAACTTCATTCCAACAAACTTCTAAATATCCACGCTTCTCAATGAATTGTTGCTCAGATAAGCTTCGCCACATATATACACACTCTCAACAATAATTATTTAGCCAAGAAAGATATAACTTTTCTCTCTGGGTAGCTATTTATACGTTAAAACCCCAGAAAATTGGAGTTTTCGAAAAACGATTAAACCCATTTCACAAACTTTTAGTTTAAAAAGGACAGTTTAAGGTGACAAATGGCTTTAAACATGTTCAGAAACACAATTCAAAATTATAACCCATAATAATTATTTACTTTTCCTTTTATAAAATTAACAAAATAGCCTTTTTTCAAAATTTAAAAAAAATCTAAAATTCTTACTTTTTACACCAAAATTTTAAACATGGGTTTTTTTACAGAAATAATGATCAGAAAAGCTTCGCCTCATGCATAAACACTCAATACAATAATTATTTATCCAAGAAAGCTATAACTTTTCTCTCTGGGTTGCTATTTATGTATTAAAGCCTCAGAAAATTTAATTAAGTTTTCGAAAGGTGAGTTAACCCACTTTAAAGTGACAAATGGCTTTAAATATGTTCAGATTCACTATTAAAAATTATAATCCATAAAAATTAGTTACTTTTACCTTTATGAAATTAACAAAAAAGCCTTTTTTTTCAAAATTTCAAAAATTCTTCATTTATACACCAAAATTTTAAACATGTTTTTTTTCACTGAAATAATGATCAGAAAATATTCGCTGCATGGATAAAAGGACAGAGTCTTGTCATAGTCAACTATGTTCCTGTAGTTCGGAAACTTCGTTCCGTACACAAAAACTCTTGACTCTATTTTGTTCATTCCGATTGGATCGTCTTAGGAAAGATTCCTCAACAGTTTCAGTTGCCAAACAGTTCTCTTTTTCGACGATTTCGATTTATAATTAAAACTGCTCATAAAATTTCGTTGTCTCAGATCAAACCAAACTAAATTCGCTGCATCGAATGTAAGCAAAACAAACTTGCTAGCTGTTGCCAAACGGTGATTAAGAAATTCGACCCTTTTTTAATATATATAGATTTTCCAGATTAAAATGTATTTCATCGTTACTTACAGAAAAAATATAAAACATGCTTAGAGATTTGGAATCAAATATTAGTGTAGAGCAGCAGTTTTTAATCTGTCAGTGTTTGAGCTTAATTGTTCACTATAGATTCATTTGAACCGTCTTTCCAATTACATTTTCGAATTTCTCCAACTTACGTTGAATGTCAACAGTTTATTTTATTCCAGAAAATTTTGAAGCCTGAAAAATTCTGTATTAGTTCCGATATTTGTACAAAACTTTCAATTAATGTTTATTGTTATTTCTTAGTTCAAATTCATTCCATTTCCTGATTTAAAAAAAAATTCGAAGAAAGAGAGAGAGAGAGAGAGGGAGATCTAATATTTATTCGTTAACAAGGCTAAAATTTTTGAACTGAAAAATGGGAGGATAATTTTTTTCGTAGCTCTATAAATTATGTTTTAAATTAATGTAAATTGTCATTTGTTTTTACGTCTCTGCATAAGTTGCATATCATGTTTTTGATTTTAAACATTCACAATCTGTTGCGCAATGTTTTTATTTCAGTTCACTTTCAGGTCAACACAGTGTTATTAGTACTTACTTTTTTTTCTTTTAAAGCATGAAAAACTATGTTACATAATACTCAATTAAATAAAGAAATATTTAGTGCTACATTCGTCAATAGAAAAAATTATATTGATATTTTTTTCTTTAAATTAATTATACAAAATCTATCTTTTTTTAGCAGGGTTAAATAAGAGCAAAAGGCAACTGTAATGGAATTTTTATCGTTATCGAAAAGCAGAGTTCTTAACTGAAATTTTAAGTGAGATCACTTTGCCAAATTTCTTAAAATCAAAATTAATCAATATTTCAATATTTTTTGTGCTACTTGCTATTAAATCTTGCTATACTTTAGTTTAGTTATATTAACGTCCCATTTTGAAGCAACACGAGGGCTATTTTGGGATGAACCTTGTAATTTTGAACCGCGGTCGGATGACGAGGATGACACCTGAGTTGGCAACCCTTCGCCAAGCTTCTGCACCATACCAACGGGAGGACATTTGACCCCGACAGATTTAACGTGCACCAGGCTCCAAACTTCCGCATCACACCAGCGAAAAGATGTTTGGCTACTATGTATGATTTAACGTGTAACAGGCCCACATACACGGTGGATCTTCAGTGGAATCGAGTTTCGAAACTGGAAGCCTTTGGCCCAGATACCGAAACCTTCCTCTAGGCCATAGCGGCGCACGTCTTGCTATAAATGATGCTCAGCAATTTATTTCTAAACTTTTATCACGTCTTCTTAGCTTATTAAGATGATAGATCAGATTCTACAATGAAAAGTATCTGCAATGAACTCAGTTAACTGTTGGCCCATTTACGTTTTGACATTCAGTGACTAATCCTCATCCCACATAAAGAAGTAAAAAAGAAGAAAGTGCTGATGAGATTAAGTCTAGAAGATACTTCAACAGACTTTTTCATGGCTAATAGCGAGCTGATCATTATTTTTCTTTATAGGAGGTTTCCTATAAAATCGGCTTAGTTATCAAGGCTTATATCTGTAATTTTCCCCCAAGGTTTTCTATTTATACATAAACTGAAAATTAATTACAAAACAGCAATTTAACGGCCTTACGAATTTCCGAATTTATCTTGAAACTTAATTTATTTAAATTTTACTTTAAATATGAATTATTTTTAAAAAGTAAAATTACTGATTATCATTCTGGTTATGTAGTCATTTTAACAACAACCCTCTGCGTTACTGTTATAGTCAAAAACTTCGACCTGGAGATTTAAACGAATCTCACGTTTTAGATCTCCCTGAATCATGTTTTTGTGTTATTTGTTTCTTTATGTCCATTTGTGTACATGTGAACAAAATAACTCAAAAAACCAGTTATATAAATAAAGGTTAGCACTGGACTCTTTACATCAAAATTGTAAATCTGTTTCAAATTTTGGACAAAATCCGTGGAAAGGTAGAATATCGGAAAATCTATCTGACTGCGGAGAAGATAACTCAAAATTGGAACAAACTGAACAAATGAAACTTGGTATGTGGTCTGAACACCAAAATTTGTATCAAATTTTGACGAAATCCGTCGAAGGAAATCTATCTGTCTCTCCGTGTGTGAACATGCGAAGACGATGAATCAAAACCGCAACGACCTAGTTGTAGAAGATTTGTTGGAATGTTTTATCACCAGAGTTGTAAATGTACATGAAATTTTGGATAAAATGCGTCAACGGTTGAATGCCTCTCTGTCTATTTGTGTGTATGTTAATAGGATAACTTAACATCGCAACCAGCTATATAAATGAAACTTGGATGCAGCCTTGACATAAAATTGTACGAGGGTCAATCAAAAAGTTAGTTACATTGCTTCAGAAAACAAAACTGGATCGAAATTATACAATAAATAGATATGCATACTAAAGCTCCATACAAAATCTAATTTTGTACGTAATTACCTCTTCTATTTAAACATTTGCCATTTTCTATGCCTTCTGCGAAGAATTCCCGTCCAACTACCATTGTTGGTTTACAGCTTTCACCTCGTCATCCGATTGATATCGTCGCTTTGAAAGTTCTTATTTCATGGGAACGAAAACCTGAAAGTCACAATTGCTCTGGGTTATAACTGAGGGGAGCGATCCCACACTCATCTGAAGGAGTAAAACCTCTTAGATAGCGGTTTCAACATGCTGAACCTCAGCATGCGGTTTCGCATTCTCATGCCGGAAGAACACAATGCATTTCGAAAGTTTACCTGACCGTCAATATTTAAGTAATTTTCACGATACACTTTGCACAACTTCCAATAAATGTCAGTGAAGTTAATCCTTTTTACCCACAAAAAACGAATCACTGCTCGCATTACCAATTTGGACGCTATCTAAAACTGCCGAGACTTGCTCATGACTGAATAGCAAGCAAACTAAAACTGCCGCTCTCATGTCGCTAAGTCACATGCTGCAGATAAATATTTGCAGTGTTGCTACAAATTTTAAACAAAATATCCTTTTGCCATGACTTTTTTTATGAAGAAGCACAACTAAAATTTTGACTGCCCTATATATACTGCATTGAATTTTGGACCCAATCGATGAAAGAGAAGAGCTCCAAAGTGCATACTCACTATACTACCAAGCTAAACACAAAACACACCATTTTATGCAAGTATGTGAGAAAGTAGAGAGAGGATCTGTCCCAATGGTTTCTTAAAATGTTCTAAAATTCCATAAAAGAATTCTGTCTCTAGTATACAGAAAGGCATTGTTCTGTTTGTTAAGATTCTTTTTAATGCGAAAAGAAAGAAAATTCTCTGCTTCACGGTAGAAGGGATGCTTTAGAATGATTGACAAGATTACATCTCATATTGGTAAGATAGGCGTAGGAAGGTGGAGAATACACTATCCGCTCTTCATTATCTTTTCTAACTGCCTGGTTAGACACAAACGAATAATCCTTCAGATAGTGAGAACTGATTGACAATCAGATTCCAACTTGAGGTGATTATAATTGCTTGGTTGATCAAGTTGTTAAGTAAAACGGTTACTAGTTTAGAAAATGCTCTAAGGAATTTAGACTTTAAAAAAGCAAATTATGAAATCTTCTTGCATCTTCTTTTCCTCTTAGCTTGTGTTCTCAGTGCCGTCTCGAAATCGATTTCATGTAACTTCTGGTTTAGGTAAGCACCAAGCATATTTCCTCTACCTTCTGGATTACGTAAAAATATCAGGTTGACCGAAAAGTAATCGGGAATGTCAGCTTATCAAAATTTAGCGCATAAAAATCCATTAAATTTATGCTGTTATAGCAAATTAATACCAATAATCTTGGGCTTATTCGCTTCATTTTTCATATAATTCATATTTCATTTGTCGTTGAATTATGTCTTACGACAATCTACATATCCGCAATATCATGCTTAATAAATATTGATTTCATGGAATTACTGCAGAAGCAACACGGAGAATTGTTCAGAATCTGCAAATCTTAAAGGACAGAAATGGTCCAGAGGCAAATTTTCGGCTTCCAGACCGAAGGATTCTACCAAATATCCGACGTATTTGTGGGCGTGTTGGACGTTAAATTTGCCTTCTCAACTGATCATGAGTCAAGTTTACGAGGTCCGTCCCAAAATAGCCCTAGTGTTGCTTCAAAGCGGCAAGTTAAGATAACCAAATGCTCTCACGGAATGTCATTAAAATGCTTGGGGAAGAAATGGCTTTCTTAAGGACGATCTTAGATGTAAATGGCACTGGCAGGCTTCTGAGAATAATGGCCTAGTCTAATAGACGTAGCACCATTAAAAAAGTTGCTGAGCGGTTTCACAACCCACAACAATAGAACATTTGAAAAGAATGGACAATTCTTATTGAGCTGGTTTTTAGTCCCATACGAACTCGCAGTTCAAAACCGTTAGCATCGAGCATAACTTCGCTTCCACTGATCACACGAAACAAAGAAGTGGTACTTTTAAAGTGAATTGTGATTGGTGGTAAAAAGTAGATCCTTTATGTTTACCACCGGTTACCCGAGTCCAAATAAGTAACCTATTCTCCCAGCAAAACAAGTATTGAATGAAAGTAAGGTTTTGCTTTGTAAATGGTGGGATATGGGGTGTAAATTCTATTTTGGGCCATTCGAAAATATTCAGATCATTACTCCATCGTCTGTTAGATTATATGGAAGAAGTTCTAATCGTCAAATGACTTTTAATAGTAAATAGGCAGGGTGTGATCGTTCTGCACGATAATATTCGAAGGCGTACGACATGATTGACTCTACAGAAATTTAATACTTTAGTGTGGAAATTATTTTCGTTTTCAAAATACGTTCCAGATATGCCTTTCTCGGATTGTTAACTGCTTATATCACTGGAGCAGTTTTTTTGGTGGCAAAAGTTTCTAATGTAAACAAGATGTAGAAACTTCAATGAATGAAAATTGTGAATCAAAGCACAAAGAATTCTTCAAAGTAAGAATTAATAAGTTGCCTATGAGATAAGTCTTATAGAAAATGAGGATTAATTTTTTCCGTTAGAAGTTGTGTATCTTAGTCCATTATAAATTTTTGATCAACCTAATGGTAAGGATTCAAAGGGGATTTGCTAAAATTTATCGAATTTAACAAAATTTCAGATTTGTACATCACAGATTAAAACGTAATTTTATGAGAGTTAAAGCTGTTAAAAAAACTATTTGGTTATCAGTAATTAAATGTGATAATTTACTGACACAAAATTCAATTTTTGAATCAATTTATAATATTTAATTGAATATGTATATTTAATAATACTGCGATTAAGATTATTTAATTAATTTTAATTATGTTCATTAAAATTAATTAATAATTAAATATGTATACATAATGCGATATACCGATAAACACTACAGAAGAATTTCCAAAAAACCTCCTTTTTTCCAAATAATTTTCAATAAACGTCAAAATATCTAACATTCAGCGGCATCAATTAAATAAAATATATATTAAACTCTCGAAGGTCATTGCAAATTCCTTTCCGAGCTGAGAGCGGGTGAAAAACTATATCGGTTGTATACTAGGGTGGGCCGAAAAACACTTTTTTTCGAAATCGCTATTCTAATAGTGCGGAAAGGATTCTCTCTGGGTTCAATAAACACGGTGTAAAATATTTTCTTGATTGGATAATATCTTCTGCCCCCGCATCGCACTTGGAATTTGGAAATTTGGGTAAAAATTGCAATTTTTACTCGGTGTAGGAAATATAATTATTTTTCAATGTTGCTATTCTAATAGTGCGGAAGAGGTGCCCACTGGGTTCAATAAGAAAGGTGTAAAATATTTTTTCGATAGAATAATATCTTCTGTTCCGGCATCGCAATTGAAATTTTGCAATTTTTGGAAAAAAGTGCACTTTTTATGTGTTATAGAAACAAATCAAACACGAAAAATAGATGGGTACAAACACTGTTTATTGTTATATTGTGTTGTACAATTGATTATATTACTTGAAAATTATTAAATAATTGCTGAGTCATAATATATTAATATAATATTTGTTAAGGATATTGTAACCATAGAATGTTATGACATGCCAATACCAAAAGTTTACTTGCACTTAATAAGCAGGAAGAGGCTTGAAATCAGCCTTATAGTCGAATTCAGGCATCGGGAAAAGAATGTGGATCTAATGAACCCGTCTCTATTTTGAAACCCATAGACCTTAATGGATGCTTCTGTCACTAACTTGGCACACTGTTCCATTGCCTGTGTGTCATATGGGAAGTGAACGAAGTCCGATTGGATTTTTCCGATCCGATGTCCGATTGGATTTTTCTTATGACGCACAATGGATCTAAATAAGGCAGTGGATATATTACGGAGGATTGGTGGAGAAGTAATGGTAATTGAAGACCAGTCAATCATTTCCGTATAGTCAGCTCCTTCAAAATTAAGTTATGGTGCAGAAAGACACGTACTGACTTTACATTGGAAGATGACTCTCTAGACTAAATTATACGTCGTGCAGCAAGTTCTCTGATGTACACTCTTTCATACTTCAACATACATAGCAAGATATTCTCAGGATGAGCAAAGAGAGAATTTCTACAAATTACTCCATAAACGACGTCCTTGAGGTCTTGAGATAAATACCTGGATCTAGAAATAGTATTCTACACACGCTTAGCTCAATATTTAAGCGAGTGTTTAGACTTTATATTAAACCAGTCTGGAGTGTAAACTTTCATAACAAACTCAGCGATTTGTTTCAAATTTAAAGAAAAAGCTGGAGAACTAACATACAATCTTAGAAATCTGTTGGCTGTTGTCAGCTAGAGTGAATGTTATAATGTACCAGGACTGCGTCTAGCAGGCTCATCAGAACAATTTCCCAATCGCAACGCTTGAGATATTTCTAATAAGTACATTTGATCCTTTCTTAAGTCACGTCTATCTGTTGTTGGTAATTCGCCGTCAATAATTTCGAAAGTTGTAACTGGCAAAGTTTCACATGTAAGGAGCGCCTTCCCAAAATTACCAGAATATGATTTTGGACTATTTGTTGGCACATCCAACGTTTTAAACAGATGCCTCAGAGTAAGTGTTCATTAAAATGCGGGAGACATATTACCCACTGCAGAGATTTACAAAGTTTCAATTCCAAACGCCGAATTACACCGGATTTCCATCTGGTATTAGCAGATGTGTCGTCACAGCCAATTGCCAAAAGCTGAGAAAGACATCTTGTGATCCCTTCAAAATATCCAATAATAGTCGCGGAAATCTGTTTTGCGGTGCCAAATGAATGACTCAAATGAGTAATGTAACGTGAACCCAGTTCTTCAATAAGACATAAACGTTCCTTTTTTGCTTTTCTCGTGTATCTTTTAGTATCTACTCTCTCCTCTATCAATGTAGAATCTTTACAACCATCGAAATACAGCCCCTTCAACGTTAATGCCTGAGCTTCACTTAAAGCCTGGGATTTTAAATCCTTTCTAACTTTAACCTTTTCCCTTCGCAACTTGCTTCGTCAACTACCAAATCTGAGTTGTTGCTAGTTATGAGACCGACATCGTGAAGAACACTTGAAGCAATTGCAGCCACACCCCGGTCCGAGACGCCACACCTGTCGCCAACCACAGGAGTTGAAGTGAGGCCGAATCGCATTTGTGATGATTTAGCTACAAACGGAGTTAATTGTTTGTACTTAGGATCAGTAAGAGAAATTAAACGGTTCGATGTTGATGGTTTGTAAGTGTTCAGATTTAAAATTACTTCAGATATATCTGAAGAACAATCCGTTTCTTCATCTTCATAATCTTAAAATCATAATCTTTCATAATCTTATCTGATTTAAATATAAATTGTGAGCCTTTCTATCAGCATTATCAGCAATATTCCGAAGTCGTTTCCTGTATGAAAAGACAAGAAAAAGTGTACTTTTTTACAAAAATTGCAAAATTTCAATTGCGATGCGGAAACAGAAGATATTATTCTATCGAAAAAATATTTTACACCTTTCTTATTGAACCCAGTGGGCACCTCTTCCGCACTATTAGAATAGCAATATTGAAAAATAATTATATTTCCTACATCGAGTAAAAATTGCAATTTTTACCCAAATTTCAAGTGCGATGCGGGGGCAGAAGATATTATCCAATCAAAAAAATATTTTGCACCGTGTTTATTAAACCCAGAGAGAACCCTTTCCTCACTATTAGAATAGCGATTTCGAAAAAAAGTGTTTTTCGGCCCACCCTATTGTATACTCATGGTTATTTTCAATCAAAATGAAATCAAATATCAATACGGTATTCTTTTAACCACTACTGGGAAATTTCAACAAAAAAAAACTATAACCTCTTTTTTTAAAGTAATTTTTCAATAAACATCCAAAAATCTAATGTTCAACTACATCAATTAAATAAAACATATTTCATTCCGAATGTCAGTTCAAATTTCTTTTAGAGAAGAGAACGGGTGAAAAACTCAATAGGTTAAATATTCATTTTCAATCAAAATAAATCAAACATTAATGCGGTATTCTTTTAGCGACTACTGAAAATTTTCCAATAACAGAAAACAAAAATACTAGTCTCTCTCTTTTGAAGAATTTTCAATCAACGTCGAGAAATGTAACGTTCAACTAAATCAATTAAATAAAATCACTTCGAAGGTCATTTCAAATTCCTTTTCGAGTAGAGCACCAATGAAGAGTTGTATTGGATGAATATTCACAGTTATTTTCATGCGTATCTCCACCATGAGGGAGTGCACTTCCAGGAAAGTTGTTTGACCCTCGCAGCGCAGACGAAGATTCTGATGCGCAATCCGAACATTTCCTCCATTAAAAAAAAAGTAACTCGTCATTTCCGACCTCAACAAATACCTTCCGACCGGCATGCCTTCGCTTTTCTTTATGCGTCAAACGATGAAGAAAATCTCGTCTAATTGCATTACGTTAGACATTCGTTGTTTTTTTTTTACGCTAGATTTTTTGACCCTATTTTTATATCTATTTTTACCGAAATTCGTATTTTTAAAATGCAAATTGATATGCTATTTTTTTTATAAAATTAAATTTAAAAGAAATTCTTAGATGAAATTTGCAAATTTAATAAATTTTTTCAGTGCGTTTCTATTTTCTCGTGTAAGAGGTATAGAAAAAATATTGTAATTGTAAAAAAAAAAATTACTGCGAAGGTTTAATGAACATCCACGTTTTAAACCTTCTCGAATCTGAAAAACTATTTTTGGAACTGTGTCTGTTTGTTTGTCGGTGTAACTGTAAACGCGATATCTCAGAAACGAAAAGAGATAGATCGGTGAATTTTGGTGCGTAGTCATAAAACTAAATTTGCAAATCTGTATGATACATTTCATAACTAACTGTCTGTCTGTGAACACGATAATTCAAAAACCCAACTTGCTAGATTGTAGATCAGTATCAAAGGTTGCCTCAAATTCGTGAAAGTGTCGATAATCTGTTTCTCTATCTTTCTTTGCATGTCAAAACGATAACTGAGAAACACAACGATCTAGATTGATAAAAGTTGACATATGGTCTTAATGCCCTATAATAATATCGAATTTGCAATAAATCTATCTGAAGATAGACTGTCTATCTATCCGTGTGTATGCGGACCCGGTAAGTCATAAGTGCGATGATGGATGAGATTTGGTATGTGATCGTAACTCACAATTGTAAATCTGTATAAAATTTTGTAATAAACTCATCAACGGGAAAATTGTTTGTTTGCTTGTTTCTTCAATGAAAGTGTACGAAAGAGTCGAGAGGAGTACACTTCCGATTTTTTTACACATAAACTATGTTTTGAATGCACATTTTTTCGCATACATACAGGGCGTCCTACAAAATATATACTTATCTCTACTAATAATAAAAGAGAATGTGCGTGTGTGTGTCTGTGTCTGTGTGTTGGCGCTCTACAGGACAGACCGCTAGACATAGAGCAACGAAATTTGGTACAAACATACTTTGGAGGGTAGGAATGTGCTGCGCACCTCGGAGACATTTTTTTGAAATTTTAATTAATTGAAAATTAAGATAAATTTTGGCGTTTTTCCTTAATGACCCGAAAATATTACAGCACAGAAATCATTTTTGCACCATCTGAAAATTTAAAAATTATCTTTTCATTGATATCAATCAAGTTGGCGCACGATTTTTTTCTCTAATTTTAATAAATTTTAAAAAATATTTTTGGCACAATTTACAGCAATACTTTTCATTGTTGCAACGCATTTCAAACCGTTATCATTATTTAAAGAAATGTTTAATTGCATGTTTCTCTTTCATTGTTGAAAGTTAAGAAAATATCTAACTGTATTTTACTTTCTTTTTTTATTTGATCAATTTTTCTGCGAAATCTGTAAAGGAAGTCCTCAAGATAGTAAGGATATAATGAAATAATCCAGAGAACTCTGAAAGCTTAACGTTGCTATGTTTTAATTCTTTTTATCAGCGTGTTTTAAGCCAATTAGCATGCTGCTGGACGTAAGATGTGCCGCGCCAATCTAATGTTGAAATCAAATGCGTATTTTACGTTAATGTAGATAAGGAACAGAACAAGGGCAAGGCTATGAAAACAACGGGGGGTAAATGCCTATAGGAATTTGAAGTTTAAAAATACTTTGTTAAGGGAACAATGAATATAAAATTATACATAAGAGATTCAGTTGAAATTTTATTTCCGCCATCAAGCTGGTCGCCGAAGGCGGCTAGTATTGAATAACTACTGCAAAAACCATTGATAACATACATCAGTTTCAAAAAGATTAATAAATACAAATGTAGAATGTTACCAGCCATCGGGAATGTCATAATTCTAATTAATTAATACAATAAATTTTCATTTGCTACAATTACAGCTTTCTAATCGAAATATTTTCATAAATATTGGCTCAATCCGCCGTTATGATTATTACTAATCGGCAATTGATAATCCTCGTTTGACAGTGAACTTATCAGATGATAACTGTGTATAGTAGTTTATTAGAGTGTGAATTACCTGAACCTTTCTTCCTTGAGTACACCGTGACTAGTGATGATTACCTGAACTTAAAGCAGGAATGTGTTATCAAGATGTCTGGGAGCTTTCAAGAGATGTCCGAATATGAAGAACACTACTTCCAGCAGGATGGAACTCCTCCTCACTAGGCAAATCTTGATGGAATTCAGGTGAATAGATTGTTAGAACTAAGAGGCAGAATTGAATTCCCTCCCTCACTAATTCATCGGATCTCACCCTGATGGATTTTTTTTGTGAAGATACACGCGAACAGTTACAGCATACACCCTAACTAGGTTTTGTTGCAAAATGTGACTGTTGCAGGGAAAAGCTCAGCATTACCTTTCAGCCTGACATTTTTGTGATCAGAACTAAGAAGTAGCACCTTTTTGTTTGGATCGGATTGCAAACAGTAGAACGTGCTCATCTGATTTATAAAGCTTGTAATAATTTTTTTGCAATATTTTAAACGAATGATTGTGAATTAATTAAGCGGTCAGTTTGATGGACGTCAGGAATAGGCATGCAAAATATAAATAAGTTAAAAATATAGGATTTTCGTTGAATTTCAGTTCAGATATTCGTTATATTCTTGCGTGTTAGGAAATTTTTAATCACGAAAGCAAAAACCCGTCAAACTGAGGTATTAGCATTTTAACTCTACTCTCTAATTGTTGGGAACTAAATCTCGAATCTGCTATTAAACTTTATAATTGAGAAAAGTTCTGATTCTGGTGGAGCTCTGGTAACTTGCTTCTTAAGCAGTTTTGATTATGACTGAACATTAGGAATATAATTACGTAAAGGAATTTCGTGAAAATCGTCCTGGTGATGATCATTGAAAAAATGGTTTTGGAAATGCATTTAAGAGAAAATTGCCTGTAAAATTAATAATATACAAATTAATCCCAGTTATTTTATAAATTAAAGCAGTGAACAAACATTTTTATCTGAAAAAATTAGTTAAAAATGGTTTTACATGATTTGTATTCTATTATATAAAACAGAAAACATGTATTTCTCTAACACATGAAAGATTCTAAATGTTTCTTCAAACAAAACAGGCGATTTCTACCGATGAAATTTAAAATTTTAAGTATATTTTTTCAAACCCTCTGAACTAAAGACATTATTCGATTACTTAGTTCCTTACATAGATTTCATTCCAATTAGTTCCTTAATCTATTTCCTGTTTAGTGGCTTAGAGAGCAAATAAATTTGTTACTCTCGACAAAAAAAAATTGTTTGGAATTATTCACTTATATGATATGCAATTACATAACATTCACATTGCATGTTATGTAATTACGTAAGTATTGCTCATTTCAAAAATTCTCCGATAGTTTTTCTTTCACATTTTCATCATCATTCTTCATCATCATCATTCTTAAATTTTGATTTATCAAATGTTTAACAAAAATTTGCTAACCTATATCTCAGTTGTTAAATTATGTATGAAAATCCAATGCAAGTCAATAGGTGTCTTCAAAATGAAATTATTTAAACTGAGTCAATGAGTCATAAAGTTAACATGCAACCGCACGAAAATAATTTAAAAGTACTTGACGTGCTTTATCATCTGCATTTTTAAGATAAGGCACGATTACAAGAAGTACGTCATTGCAAGAAAATGAGTCATTCAAGAAAATATTTCCGAATCGCTTTCCGCGTAATCAGCTGTGTAGCGGATCAAAAATGATTTTATAGAACCACATACATAAAAAACGGTTTTTGCAAAAAATATTTAAACAAATCTGTATTATATGCTGTGGTTTTTTTGCTTGTTTTTAAAGCATTTTCCAATAAATAGCATAATATGAATTGATTGATAATACATGTTGATCACGATACTATTTGATAATTTTAAAGAATGCACAAGGAATGAATTATTTTTTTTTAAAAATTGGATTCATATTACCAACGTTATTAACAGCCTTTTTTTTCTAAAAGATTGACAGTATATGTTGATCAAGGTACAATTTATTATTAAATTATCATGTATAAAATGCTCTTTTCTTCAAAGTGACACTAACATTAAATAGAATAATATACTAATTTGGTATTAAAAAATTTTCCGTAACTAAATGATTTGAGTGGAAGAGATTTTTTTCCCATTATTTTCCTCGTATTTAGTAATCCAAGAAGATCATGTAAATATTTTTGTGAAAGATTAAAAATTCATGCATTGTAATGTGAAAAAGAGTTAAAATGAGCATAATTATTCTGATTGTTCATTGATTTGAAAGTGAATATTTTGAGAGGTAGGACATTAAATACAGTTCCACGGTGCAAAGTTCGAGATTGAGCAGGAACCATTTAAAGTATCCAAAAAATTTATCATCTATAAAATGTCTTTTTCTTAATTAATGTGATATCGAAATAAAATAGAATGGAAGACTTACTATATGGGTATTAAAAAAATTTAAATGAATGTTTTAAGTGAATGCGAAATTTTCCTCCGTTATTTTCGACTAGTTTTGTGAGACAAAAAGAATATGGACATTTTTTTCAATGAAAAAAAGTAATAATTCATTGTCGGGATGAGAGTTGAAAAAATGAGTTTGCTCTTATTCTAACCGATTTGGAAATGATTTTTGTTAAAATTACAGCAAAAGTAACTTCGGCAATTTTAAATGCAAAAATAAAGGGCTTCATCAAGGGTCACCCCCAGGCAAGGATTTTTTCTGTGAGAGGCACTACGAATGTCCAAAACTTGACTCCTCGTGACTCGAAAATTCCATATTGAGAGAGATGAATAGACCATATTTCCAAGAAACAAAAATTTGCCATTCTAGATCTCCCTCAACTTTTTCGGGTCACGAGAGGTCAGATTTTGGACGTTTGTCATGCCCCTCACAGAAAAATCCCTATTTTGAATCCTTGAAAGGGTGTGACCCTTAATAAAATCTCCAGGCCGGATATTCCTTTAAATTTGCCGAAGTTACTTTCGTTATATTCTTTTCATTGATATTTTGGATGCCATTGCATTTTACGCGCATCTGATACAATGTGTCTTGTTTTTTCAAATTTTACTTTAGAAATGTAATTTCCCTGTGCTAGTTTAGCTTCTTATTTTGATTATTGTGAAAAGTAATTCAATAAATAAAGTTTCAAGGTGAAAAGTCCGATAATAGATGAGGCTGACGTGGCGTAGCGAAGATAAATGGTACACGGGGAAAGAGAAATTTCTATTGGCACCTGCCACTTCCTATTTGAATGTACCGTGGCGCCCTCTATAATTTTCACTTTAACAGTCCTACTCATACAGAGCAGACGCAAGTCTAGATGTTCTCTGATCTAAAGTTTGCGTTTGAAAGTGCCTTTTAAACCACTAATAATCTTAAACTGTTGATAATTACATGTTGATAGTAATAAAGTTTATTTTATGTTGGACATATACTACATTTTTCTCTACAACTGCTCAATCGACGATTTAAATCAAATGCTGGCATACCTCCGCATTTAGGCCTACCACCACCCCTTACAATTTGCAAAACTTTTTTTGCTTCCCAAAAACGTGAAATATATGCTCTGATATTTTGCCATAGCTGCAACTCCCAAGACTATCTCCCGGGGCATCGATACACA
Organism: Araneus ventricosus; assembly: GCA_013235015.1. NCBI lineage: Eukaryota > Metazoa > Arthropoda > Arachnida > Araneae > Araneidae > Araneus > Araneus ventricosus. Next base: position 24,294 of record BGPR01000174.1, on the reverse strand, counting down.
CCTTGATCTCCCCTCGCTACGCCACTGAAAAGCTGCGAAAGTTTTCTGTATGAATCAGTATCAGATATCGTTTTTTACGTTAAATGGAAATATTATCCGATTTTTCAATAGGACATTCTTAGAAAAAACTATTAATAGAAAAAAAAAGATTATTTTTTTATTTGTGAAGGAAATGTACCTGAGCAGACAATTATCGTTTCTCTAGTTCTCTATTTCCTACTTATTAATCATTCTTTAAGTACTTGTTGAAAAGCTTTATTTCAAAGGAAGTTTATCAGTATTTTACTACATTACGTGAAATAAAAATTAAAATCTAAAAGTATTTATGTTAAACTCAGAAATAAATAGGCGATTTTACTTCCTTACATGAAATATACGAAATCTGAAAAACATTTATGTTATTCTCACAGACAAACACGCATTAACTTCCTCTCTTTACTTACTCCCAACATGGATTTCCTGTATAAGAATCAGCGTTTATTTATTGAAGAATGATGGATTTTAGTACCAAGCGAAGAAGAAAGATTTACGTGATGTCAGTCATGCAGAGTCCAAATTATACTTAAGCTTTCTGCAGTAACTCAAAAAACAAGGGACGCTCTGCAAAGTTATGAAAACATTATTATTTCGCTTTACTAAAATAGGTGAAAAAGGCAGGATTTGTAAAATGCTGTTCAAAATGAAAGCATAGGAAAGGGGAAAATACAGTAATAAAAAATAAAAAGGTTTGTAAAAAAACGCTTTTATTATTGTACCTAAAAGTAGAGAAATAATATTTTTATCAAAATTAGGGAGGAAAGGAAACGAAAAAAAACGTAAAAACGTGAGACGCTGACAAAAATGCTAGGTAAACTAGAATTAAAATCACATTCATAATATAATTAAATTTTTAATGAATGTTTATGAATTTTCTATCTTGTGGCTTCATTTTCTTATCGTATTGTTTTCAGCGCATCACGCTTTTAATTTTTTGTTTTGACTTCCCAAATTTTTGATTAAAAAATTATTTTCTACTTTTATGTACACTAATAAAAGTGTGCTTTTGCAATTTTCTATATTTTTATTATTTTCTTCTTTTTAGTCGTTAAAACATTTTATAATTAATTATATTATCAATGTAATAAGTTTTTCTCAAATTCACTCCTAGGTGGCGTCTCTGATATGGAATCAAAATTTAATTAATGAGATTTAGGCTCTGAATATTTAAAAATATTGTATTGCCATCAGGAACACATGCCTATACAAAATTTAAAAACTCTAGCCCATAAGAAATTGACTGAAAAAATCGATTACGAAATTTCATCTTTACATGCATGAAACAAAGGAAGATAAATAATAAAAGCGTATGAATAGGATTTTTTTACTGTTGCTACAATATTAAAACCCAAGAACAAAAAAGCTTCTAATGTAAGGGCGTTTTTCGACGACTGTTTGGAGAAAGACTTTCAAGAAATTTCGCCATCAGATTGCGTTATAAAACACTCAATAGGTATTTGTTTAAAGCTGCCTATTATGGTATTTCGTTACCTTTCTTGTTTGGTGAAATATTTCAAATTAAAGGTTATTCCCAAAGGTCTCGCAAATTTCAAAATAATTTAATATTTCACAGCTCAATAATAAATTTATCCATTTGTTATTAATCCTGTAATTTTTTGGAAGCCTGCTTTCATAAATTTTATTTCTAATTAATTTAATAGAGTTGTTTATTTAATAGCGTAATAACGCTGCAATTTATTTAATAACGTCAATTGTTTTATTTTTGTCTATTATAGCATTTTGTTACAAATCTTGTTTGGCGAAATATTTCCATGTCAAATGTGCGACGCCAGTTTAATTTTTGGAATTCAATGCTTCTTCAATGGATTTCTTTTTCCCCAACTGATAGGAACATAAATATCAAAAAAAAAAATATGCATGTGTGTTAATTTTTTACATTATTCTACTTGTAGTAAAGACAAAATTGCATCTTTCTGAAAGCCTCAGATGAAAATTCTCTGGCTATAAAAACTAATTCAGGCAGATAGTCAAATAATACAAGTTTTAATATATACGTCTTTTGTTTAAAAAAACTATTCTCTTTTCAAAACCGCAAGAAGCTGCCATTAACTATATAGACAGACAATTTATAAAGGCTTTAATATACATGTCTTTAAAAATAACTGCATTTCATTTCGAAACCGAAAACAGCAATTAACAGTTTTAACTGTTTTCTGGTGGAGGAAAAAAAATATATCTTTCGGGTTTTTTTTTTTTTGAGGAGCGGTTATTTTTAACAGCTTAATCTTTTTTTTTTTTATCCACCACTAGTTTAGAGAGTTCAAAGAGTTTTAGAACACCGTATTTTTCTGAAATTTTCTCTTTAAAAATCAGAAATTACATTTTACTCCTTTTTTTCACATTTTAGCTACTTTCGCAGAAGAATTAATATCAAACGTTAGAATGGACAGTGTTGTGAAAGTGAAAACATTTCGTGCTGATAGAGGTTCAGCTTTCAAACCCCAAGCACGTACAGGACTCAACGCATTAGCTAGGGACGAATAAAGAAACTTTCTTTATTCGCCCCTAGCTAATGTGCTGCGTCTTTCAGAGAAAGCGTTTTTGCTATCTATGAAGTAAGACACGTACTTAAAAAACTAAAGAAAATTAAAAGTGGGGGCAAAATCCGAACGTGGCGCAAAAAGAACATTAAAAAACTACTTCATTCTAAGAAATGTATGTACCAGACATAAATATCCCAAGGCGTGATAATAAAAAAATTGTATGCATACTGCTTTTACTTACACGATAACCGGTTTTTCATATAGAAAAGAATGTTGTAGGGAAGCTAGTTATTGTTGTTTGATTATAAATTTTCAATAACACTAATTTTCAATTATACAATAATAAATTTTAACGGCTTATTTATTTGTTTGATCCAGAGCATACTGTACTTGTAAAAATGGTATTTTTCTGCAATTAGTGCTCGCCATGTAAAACTATTTTAAAAAACTCTTTGCTTTTTAAATCAATCAACATAGCTATTAAAATATGCACATACTAATCTTTAAATGAAGCCAACTTATGTGACGCCACAATCACACGACAAGCGTAATTTGTACAGCCACTTAACTTTTAATTTCACGTTGTCTTACGCTGCCTTGTGATGTCACGTCCTTTTTCCTATTGCGAGAAACGCAGTGGATTCCAAAATGTAATTGGCATAGTGCGTGTGATGTGTACCACATGAGCATGAATTGGTTCCATTTTCATGAAATAAAAAGGCAAACATTATTTTTCCATGGATATGATGATTGCAAGTAGTCTCAAAATGAGATTTAGTTTGCTAATGGTGCTGAATTTTAGTAATTACCAATAATTGTGCTTATGACGGTGGCATATCAATAAAGCTAATATAACAATTCTCAGATTACGGGGGAAATATTCGATTCTTCTTTACTGAATAATCAAGCAAATTTTAACAGATTTATTTAAAAATTATTACGAATACATTAAGAGTAAAATTCCTTAACCCCTTAAGAGTCGCATTTTCGTTGCTATCTAATAAAATGATCCCTCCTGTTTTGGAAAGGGGCTGTTGTTTTCATTCATCTAAGAAGGCAATGAATACTTGAGATGCTTATGGATTCTACGTAATTTTTGTGTCAAATTATAAAGCTAATTAATGATTAAATTTAAGTTTATAAGCCTAAAAATGCGATAATTCGATACATGTTAAAATGACGGGCGCGACGGTTAAGGGGTTAAACTATAATTTTGATTGCATAGTATATGGGCTAATTAGCTTGCATGGTTTTCCAGAAAAATAGATAATTATTTTTCAGATACAACAGAATGTTGTAGGAAAGCTAGTTATTGTTGCTTGATTATATATTTTCAATAATACTAATTTTTAATAGTACAATAATAAATTATACTATATAAGCAAATGTTAAAAAAATAACATTTGCTTATTTTGATGCTGTTATCATATTTCTATTAACCCGACCGCATTTTCCGATAGGTAAAATGTCGTAGCTGTAGGTCAGAAAAAGCAAAAAATAAGCTCCCTCAGAAAATAACCCACAGCATGAGGTGCATGGTGCTCGGGAAAGTTTTTCGGCTCTCCTGTAAAATGTTATAATTGTTACTTACGATAACTTATATCTGATGTACATATTCATGGATTTGATCAAGATCATACTGCACTTGTAAAAGTGGTATTCTTCTGCAAATAGCTCTCGCCATTTGTTTTAACTTATGAATTTCTTGCTAGCACTGCCATCGTTTTTTGTCATTTGAAAAGCATCGCCTTGGCAACTTTAAAAAGTTGAACATTACTTAACCCTTTGCACTCGAGAGGTGACCTAGACGGTTCTTGATTTCGATGGTTAAATAACTACCTACAATGTTATAGAATAATTTTCTAACGAAAAATGAACTGACACAAACATATTTTTTACGTTCCAAAGAAATGATACGAGCTCTTGTAAATCGGTGGATAATTATGCATCTAATTTCTTTTCCGAGGGCAAAAGGTTAATTCTTGAAAGTTGCGTATCGCTCTTTACATATTATTTTCAATCAAATGAACCAGCTACAAGACGTATTTTAAAGTTAAAATAGTATTTTGTTCTCTCTCTCAAAGATATTCTATGCTTTTGTTCATTAAAGATGTTTGTGTTTTGATATCTATACTAAGTGTGCGTGTTCCAGACGAATCTATCGTACTCACAGCCATGAAAGTTAGCACACAGGTAGTCGTAAAGGTGACTTAATGCACCTCGAAGCCCAAATTTTAAAATTTAATCTAGAAATTTTTTTATTTAATGTTTTGTGATTTTTGAAACATTTTTGTCCACAGTATCGTTTCTGATTTTAGTTCGAAAAAAATTGATACACTATCGGATAGAACAAACAATTTCCTTTCTATTGAAGTTTGTTTTGAGCTTCAAACGTAATTTACTGAATTTTGAGAATTTTTTTAAAAATAGTCAGTTTTGCCATCGAAATTTTATTTTTTTTAAAAAATTTGCTGCTTCCGACGTTCTAATAACACTATTATTTTCAATTTTTTTCAGTTTATAACTGGAACTGTTCTGTCGGATTTAAAATAAGAACGGTTAAAATATCTGTTCCCGTTTTCTTCAAAAAATAATTTTTCCTGGTCAGTTGAAAGATATTTTTCTCCTGCGAGCTTCCTCCCGCGACACTTTCTTCGGAATGTTACTGGCAATTTCATTGGCTGACGGTGTAGAGCGCAGGTGACGTCATAACCTTCAATTGAATGACCTCGATTATTATTTTCCGTAGTATCTTAACGTGTTTATTTGTCTCATATATTTTGTTTGCTGTATAATAAGGATTTTCACGTTGCAATTTTTTAATATTATTTTGGATTAACGTACTCTGTAGTGTTTTTCTACAGTTAAATGTCATTATCGCGAAAAAAAATAAGCGGGAAAATCAATAACGTGTATCTT
>BGPR01000174.1:0-18735 GCA_013235015.1 Araneus ventricosus | reverse complement strand
TTTTTTTTTCATTTTGTTGAAGTCCTGATTCCACGGGCAACGCCGTGCGCGTACTGCTAGTATCCTATAAAGATAAAAAGATGAAGGAAAATTTGTTAAGCTGCCCATGTAAAGCTTAAAATTTGTTTTTACTGTAACCCCTGCTGGAAATATTTCTATTTTTGTCTCAATAGGTTAACCTAAACCGGTAGCATAAATACTCCCCTGGATTTTTATAATATATTTAACTATTCAATGGAGCCAATTCAAGTGAAGTCAATGTCACATGACAAATGTAATTGCGCATGTTCATCAAACATCTTAATACACATCGTCTTGTCCGCTGCTCTGATATCACGTCATTTCTCCTCCTGCATAATGGATTCCAAATTTAAATTGCCGCGGTGTATTTGACTTGTATCGTACGAGTATGAATTAACTCCAGCAAACTGCGTATCCCTCGTTCTACGCGAGTTTGAAAGCTATTTTATTTTCTGCTGCAAATGAAGGAAATGAAATTATAAAGGACCTGTGGCAAAATCGTTGGAATGATTCAAAAAAGGCGCGATGGACCAAAAACCTAATAGATAAAGTTAACGTGGATAGACTATATGGCGATTTCTAAAAAATCAAATTTTGACGGCGCATGGAGTTTTTAGAGAACATCAGGCTAAATTCTTTGAAAAAACGTCGCTATGTTCATGCGGCCAAGAAACGGGATCCATTCTTCACGTAATTAAAGAGTGCGAAATTTGGACCTCATACAGAAAAAACTGGCCTAGTGGATGGCAAACAATGAGTTTAAAAGACTTGATAAATAATGCCGATATTCGTGTCTCATCGCGAGGTCTTCTTCACTGACTGCTTATTAAAGAATTAGAGTTATTGACGTCGTTCAGTGAAACTGTTGTTTCCCGTCTCTAAAAAAAAAAGATTGAACTATATTTATTTTACAATCTGCAGTAAGATGTATCACATTTTTCCTGCACGGCCTAGGCCAGGGCGGGATAATCTTTGCATTTATTTTCTGCTACATACCGTGATTTTCGCCTGCCAGTGCGTTTATTTCGTACTATTATAGCGCTGAATCACATTATACTATTTTAGTGTTGCCTATAAATAACAATTTTCTTCATTTCAAAAGTATTCGGACTTATTTGCAAAGTTTGCATCTAAATGATTTGAGAAATTCTGAAGCTGGAGGACTAAAAATTATAACCATAAGATTGTGTAGCTTACTTTTCAACTCTGCTGCAAAGAATAAATTAATAGAATTTCAATACCCTTTGAGAAATTAGTTGCTTTGCCATTATAATACAATTTATCATCATACCATTTTTGTAATGTAAGAAAAAAACTAGCAGAATTCCTACATTGACCTCCGATATGACACAGTCGGTTAATTTCTTATCTTTTGACATTTTTCCCAACTCAGAAAAAAAAAGCAGATTTTCCTTGAAATGTATGGTTATCCTTGAAACGTACGTCGAGTAACTATATTATTAAACATTTAATACATATTGAGAATTTTTTTTCTTTAACCATATACGATTTTCTTCAAACAAAAAAAAGCAGAAATTCTGTAATGACCTCTGATATGACGAATTTCAGGGAGTTTACATTTTTATAGTCCAGATTATCCTTCAAATGTACGTAAAAAAACTATATCTTAAGAAAATTTAAGAAATTTTTATCATGCAATAAAAAGAAAAGATCCAGTAAAATTTCTGCAATGACCTCTGATGTGACAAATTCGGATAATTTCTGCTCTCTTTACATTTTTCAACCCGATTGTCCATTTAAGACAATAATTTGTTTTTCTCGTGTCACCATAAAACAAGTCAACTGACAAACACGGCATAATTTTATCAACCATAACGATGCAGTAGTTCGCGCGCGGACCACTGAGCGGAACTCCGTCATCTTTACATTCCGGCGGAATGATGTTACGCTCAACAGCGATCTTATCTAATCATATGCAGCTATTCAAGGAATGTTAAGAAGTACTTTGTAGTGATGTAATGCACACTTTGTTATCAAATAAGTCCTGACAAATGTCGGTTGGAAGTAGTAATCAGTGTTCCAATGTCAGATATCACATTACTGGAGAAAAGTTAACTACAGATAAGAACCACAGAACGTTAAGTGATTTCCGTTCATTTACATGATAGACATCCACAGAATTTTTATCGGTGTTGTTAGTTATTCATATTTAAGTTATCAGTCTGAATCGGAAAGTTTTCCGTTCCTTTTCTGTCACGTACTTTTAATTGAATGGATGATCAATTAGATTAATGTCCCTTTTGAAGCTATACGAGAGTTATTTTAGTTTAGCTTAGTGGATCAGTCCGATTTATATAACCCCTTAACCGTCGCGCCCGTCATATTGACGTGCATCGAATAATCGCATTTTTAGGCTTATAAACTAAAATTTAGTCAATAATTAGCTTTATAATTTGACACAAAAATTACGTAAAATCCATAAGCATCTCAAGTATTCTATGCCTTCTTAGATGAATGAAAACGGCATCCCTTTTCCAAAACAGGAGGATCGTCTTATTAGATAGCAAAAAAAAAAAAAAAAAAAAAAAATGCGACTCGTAACTCGTTTGCCCGTACGCAGTACGAGCATCGAATCATCGCAATTTTAAACTAAAACAAAGTCATTCAGACTTTATAATTCGATATAAAAATTACGTTAAATCCATAAACATTTTAACTGTCCTTTAGGTTCTTAAGTGAATTAAAATGACAACGCATTTCCAAAATAGAAGGCGACATCTATTTAGATGGGTGACAAAACAAACCAGTTAAGGGGTAACGCAATACCAGGACTATTTTGGGACAGTCCTCGCAATTTAAACCGCGGTCATAATACAAGGACGACACCCGAGAGGGCATTCTACCTCCTCAAACTTTCGGGTCTATTCTCGTACCCCGGTTGGGTTGGAAGACGTCACTTTTTCCGCCCGTTAACGACAAGTGCGATTCTCGTACCCGTTTTTCCAACCGGTTGGGATCTCGCTCGGTCGAAAAAAAGCACTCCGATTTCTCGCCAGCTCTGTACCTGGCGTAAACGCTATTCGCGTTGTAGAAGTGTTGTTTCGATATCAGAACTTATCAAATTTTCGTTTAAAATGGAGGCTGCTAAGACGTTAAAGGTGTGTTTTGAAAGGGTTTATCGGGATAAATGTAATCCATTTGACCAATCTGAAGAAGAATTTATCAATTACTTTAGATTTTTTAAAAAGTAGTTAAATCTTTTATCGAATTTAAATAATTTAATCTAATAATTTAATACGACAATCTAAAGTAATTAAATCTTTAAAAGTAGTTAAATCTTTTACTACTCCATCAAGATAGCTAATTATCATTATTGACTAAGATCAATTACATTTAAAGATTTAATTTCTTAACATTTTCTTATTAAATTGAATTATTAAATTAAATTAGGGTAACATTTTAACATTTTTTTTTAACATTGAGTGTGGAATGACTTTCCTCATTCCGTATATATCATTACAATTTTTTTTATTTGGGTTTTAATACAAAGAAATTTATCAAATATTTACAATGCAATTGCAAAATCTGACAATAAAAGAATTTTTCTTGTTCCTTGATAAAGATGTAACTTTTTTAATGTTGTGAAAACTTGCTGAATTTAATAACTTTTTTCATGTTTTATTTTTTTATGTAATTGGAAAAATAAACAAATGGTTTGTAATATTAATTTATAAGACTTATTCATGTTAAAATAATTGGTATGGAAAAAAGTTTATTACTTTTCCTCTCATCTAGAAAACTGGTAAAATTACATCAATATATTGAAAAAAGACTGCAATTTATGTTCTATAAATGTATAATATTATTATAAATGTATATTTTGTAAAAGATAAATGGTTTAACCCCCCTTAACAATGGACTTGTGAAAGCAAGAAAGATGCATTATAATGCATCTTATAAGAGCAGAAGTTAAATCTTTCCACCTCTTACCCTTGGTGTCTTTTGAAAAGATGCGATCAACCTTCCCACTTAAAATTTGTGGATATTTTTCAAAACAATCGAACATAATTTCGAATTGGGAAGCAAATGTACGCTTCGCCGTAGTTCCTTTGGCGATTCAAAACTCGAACTGAATCTGAAACAAAAACATCGTATGACGATCGCTTGATTTGCTGCGCGCGCAGCAGAAATACGTCACTTTCTACCGTAAAACCCGACCTTCGAAACGACCGAGGTACGAGAATCAGACCCCTTCTTTCGGTCGAGAAAAAGCCATTAACGTCCCGCGGTCGAAAGGCGAAACGCTCCCAACCCAACCGGGGTACGAGAATAGACCCGTTTCACACCACACTAGCGGGAGGGCATTTGGCCCTTGACATGAGGTTTAAAGTATACAAGACGCATATAGAAGAGGAATCTCTTGGTGAAATCGGGTTTCGAACCTAAAACATTCCGGTACTGAAGTCGAGACATGACTACTAAGCTACGGCAGCCCAAGGCAATTTTAGGATAGAACCTCGAAAATTTGGACCGTATTTTGATGAAAGGATGACACAACTACAATGGTAGAAATGGTAAAAATTCAATGTTTGTGGTTTTCATTTCTGTCAAATGATACAAATATTATTATGCCATACGATAAAATTATGCAAACAAAATGGGATACAAATCATTTCAACAATTTCTCTTCTAACATTTTACTAGATAACAAAAAAAACTTTATAAAAGATGTCATATAAAGATGCGATATATATTTCAAATATCATCAATTCCAAAACAGAATCGTTTAGAATTAAAAAATTTTCTAAACGGTTACACTAAACATATAGAATATAAAGACAGGCATATAATGCTTATAAAAACACTGAAACGAGCATTTCTTCAGCATTTATGGGTTTAGATTTTGAATTTAAAAGTCCTTAACTTTAGATGCATCATACGATAAATTTCATATAAATTACAAACATATAGCTTCAAAAATTACATGAAATATTTCAAAATGTGAAAAATTTTGGAGGCAATTGAAGAGACTTCTACAGCAATAGTATTTATTTTTCTGAATATATTCCTCAACCTACTGAGACTCAAATTTAAAAAGTCCAATTTCAAAGAAATAATGTTGATAACTGGATTTCAACATAAGAAAAATCCAGCTTCTTCTATTTATACGAGATATTGTAAATGTGACCTTTCCCCAACAAAACAATTCTTTTCCGTATCGCATTCAGTCAAAATATTTAATCAAGAGTAAAATTGTCAATGAATTTTCTTCACTACAAAGGCAACAGGAAATATTTCACACATAAGTAAACAATATTAGCTTTATGACAAAATACAGTTATGCCAATCACATGGGAAAAATCTCTGGGCTTTCCTTCGTATAAATGACTAAGCAGACATCCGTTGCAATTACTTCAGGCAAAATGTTATATATTTCATTGATACGGGCTTTCATGGTTATGAGAAGGATTAAAGTTTCGTAAACTAGACCAGTATCAAATTACATTCCGAAGCCTATGAAATATATATGATATTGCTTTGAAATAAGAACAATGATGAACATCTAAAGACTTCAGTGAAAACGCTTTAATGCATATTTCAAACGTTCGTGGTTTTTCTTAGGTATGAAGGGCATAATTTCTTATAGGAGAACTGATCGAAAACGCTTTATGATACTTGTTGCATGCATATGGCCATGATAATGTACATCCAATATAAATTTCCGTCAGTCTTCCTACATATTGAACAGGTATATGGTTTCTCACTGGTTTCAAAACTACTATGTCTTTCTATACAAGAATTTTAGGAAACTGTTCTATGTGATGCTTCATACACTTTCAACTTTCCATTTGCATGAGTCTGGGTATGCCGATGTAAATTAGATATTTGGGAAAATGACTTACTGCATACTTCACAGACGAAAGGCTTTTCTTTTGTATGAACACGGTAATGTCGTTTTAAATCTGATTTCATCGAAAATTTCTTACTGCATACTTCACAGCCATACGGTTTTTCTTTCGTATGAACACGGTAATGCTGATGTAAAACAGATTTCTGGGAAAAGGTTCTACTGCATACTTCATAAGCAAATGTTTTTTTTTAGTATGAAGATGGTAATGTCTCTAAATTTGATTTCTCTGAGCACATTTAACAGACGTATGGCATTTCTTTAGAATGAACACAGTAATACCTTTTCAAATTTGATTTATATGAAAATGTCTTTCAACATACTTCACAGTCATATGGTTTTTCTTTTGTATGAACACGGTAATGTTCATTTAAACAATATTTATTGGAAAGTGTCTTTTTGCATATTTCACAATCATATAAACTTTTTCCCTTGTGAATACGATTATGCATTTGTAATGAAGATTTCTAGGAGAAGGCTTTGGAACACATATCTTACAAAAACCGGGTTTTTTTTAAGTACTTCTATTTAAAATACAGTTTGATAATAAGGCTATCTTCACCCTCCATCTATAAATAAATGTCCTTTCAATACATTCTGTATCTGTACAGTTTGATAAGAAGGCTTTCTTCACATTCCATCTATAATAGATGCCCTTTCAATACATTCTATGTCTTTTTAAATATGACTAGTAATAGCATTAATATTTTCGGAAATCAAAACCGTAACATTTTTCGTCATGCAAATAATTGGAGTTTTCCTTTAAATATTCATAGAAAAATTAATTTGATATATGGATGAATAGAAAAATTCCATGCAGAATTAAAGAGAAAGATCTACTGTTGTGTTACGAAGTTGTTTCCACATAATTACATAACTTATTTCCAAATCAAAACTCCCTCAAATAGAGTTCCACACAGTTACAAGACATATTACTTACGATAGTGAAGGCGGTAAAAGACGCTGTCGCTTAAACGGTATCGAATCCACTTCACGTTGCGAAATTTCTATGATGCTGCATACCAGAATGAATTACATTTTTTCTTGTAAGTTTCCATGCAGCTAGGGAAGCTTCGGCGATGTCTGATGTCTAATTTACGGGTCTATTCTGGTACCCCCGGTTGGGTTGGGAGACGTCACTTTTCCCGCACGTTAACAATGGGAAAAGTGACGTCTCCCAACCCAACCAGGGGTACCAGAATAGACCCCTAAGTTTTATAGAAATGACATTGAGTGAAACGTGCAGTTTTTAATCTTCAAGGAAGGATGGATTCAAGGATGAAGAGTGTGTCTCCGGCGTATGCTCCAGAACTGAGTTCCTAGCTTGTGCCGGGTTAAAAAATTATTAGACCAAGAATATCACAAAACAAACAGCTTTCGTTTCAAGCTGCTTAAAAAACAAATAAAATTACCATCAGGAGATGAACTAGAAAGATTGCCGATCCAATTCGGTCAAGAGAAAAAAAAATGGCACCCTCCTAGAAAGGCCTCCATTTTCTTTTTCTTTGGGGTCTATTCTGGTACCCCCGGTTGGGTTGGGAGTTGGGTTGGTTTCCGCACGTTAACAACGGAACCCAACCAGGGGTACCAGAATAGACCCCTTAATCTTCAAACAACCCCTTTTGTGCAATAATTTATAAAAAAGAATAATTTACTGATTGATTTCTTAGCGATTTAGAACAGATTTATTTCCTATCATTTTACATAGTCCGCTTATCGGAAAAAAGGACATTTGAAACAATTTGTCAAATATTCATACTTATAGGAATAAAACTGTTGATAAATATTGTGATTAATATGTGGCGAGACTTGTTAGTATTTGATTTCATATGTAGTTGGCATGTATCCTTGGATCCAGCAGACAGAGTGTCGTAATGTTTAATGGTAAATGTTTCCAAAGAGAAACGCAATAGAGCCTTTAATAACAATCTAAGTGCATTGCCCTATCAGTTTTGAAATTTAGCTTTAGTTATAATAATGTTCAGCTTTGAAGCAACACGAGGGCTATTTTGAGACAGACGTCGTAATTTAAACCCCAATTAGAACACAAGGACGACACCTGAACTGGTACCCCCTCCCAAAATTTTCGCACCACACCAGCTGGATGGCATTTGACCCTCGACGCCAGGTTTAATGCATACAATACCCACATACACGGGACATTTCTTAGTGGAATCGGGTTTCGGACCTGCGGGTCCCAAAGCCGAGGCCTTACCACTAAGCCACCGCAGCCGAGAGCTATTTTAGGACAGAATATCAAAACTTTGGACCGTATTCAGATGAAGAGAATGACACCTCCGGCTCCTTCTCTTCAAACTATGCCCAGCAAGGTGAGGAAGTTATAGTTATGCTGCACTAGGTCCACACACAGAGAATCGGGTCTCGAACCCACTATCCTCCAATATCGAGCAGAGATATTTCCACCATGCCCGTTGCGTTTTAAAAAGTAGCTTTTACGATAGAGGATTATCAGTTACCGAGTAATTGTAATTATAATGATTGATTGAGCCATTATATATGAAAAAGCATTTTTTTTACCCTTTGAGTACCAAAAAAAGTATTCAGTAAAAAATTTTATTTGCTTGTTACATGGTTCACATTTTGAAAATGATTAATATTAACAACAAAATTTTTATTGAATTGTTTTTAATTATTACGGAAAATATGGTGGTTACACTGCAATACCACTGGGAGTATACGTCTTGATTGAGTTTTGATGATACTGTTGAAAACAGTTCTTTTTATCTTTCAGGCAGAGTCGAACATTGCAAAATGTCCACTGCCATTTTGTACTATGAGGTTCGGCTTTTATAATATATAAACCACACCATATATTGACATATGCTTTGCTTCTTTTTGGTGAATCTCAGATGGAACGAAACGTCAGTAATTTCTGGCACGTTGATGCCTTCGCTTTATCTTTCACGTTTTCACAGTGCTATCAATTCTCTCTCTATAGGAATTCGAAAAACTTTCAATTATAAGGATTGTCCTTTATTATTCATAAAGAACAAGATGTACGAATTTGTAACACTTGAACAAAATGCCAAATTACAGGAAGCCACCAGCTTTTGATTTTTCTGCTAATTTCCTACAAACATTTCGGCATGTTGGCTTTGTTAACATATCCCATATTCTCATCCTAATTTTTTTCTAAGACAAGACAATTGACTTTTGATATCGTTCTATCCTTAGAATCTCCTATTCACTGTTGTCGCTTCCTCCGGATTGTGAAAATTTAAGAGAAAATATATTCCCTCTTTTTTTGTATTTGTGCGTGTCCATCCATTTCATGGCTAGCAATCAATCCTTGTGTATCCTCCAATTTGAGTCTCTTCTCTTCATATTCTTTTGATATTTCTTCTTAATTCTCTTCATACTTCATGCTGATATACAATCACAGAATATCTTTACTAATAAGAATGGGTAAATGAGATTCATATAAAATAACACTCACAGGTCTGAAATATTGAGAAAATAACTTACCGACTTTTGCACAAGAGATATTGAAATTTTATTGCACAAAATACACAAAAAGAAAGGTTACGTCACTCTACAAGTGGTATCACACCAAAAAACGCCGATATTGATGAAACGCTGCAATTTATCCTGAAATTTCGGTTACTTGCCAAAACATGGCGTCCTATGCTACCCATTTATGCACTTGATTGCGCAAGAAACTTAAAGGGTTAACTTAAAAAATTGTAATTGTAAAAACATAAAAAAATATTGCATTAATTAAAATCATGAAACTTTCAATAGCTAACAAGATTCTACATTTATATTTGCTAAATTTGATTTATGAAACCTTAATGCTTACTACTAATTGTTTATGCAATAGTTATTCATTGCGAACATACATTTTTGGTTAGTTATGTTTAAGTCCCGTTTTGTAACACGTGGGCTATTTTGGAACCGCGGTCAGATGACGAGGACAACACCTGAGCTAGCAGCCCTTCTCCAAGCTTCCGCACCACACCAACGGGAGGACATTTGGCCCCGACGGATTTAACGTGCACCAGACCCGCTTACATGGGGGTTCTTCGGTGGAACCCTCCGGTCCCGATGTCAAGAACTTATCACTAAGCCACCGCGATCGATTAGTTTAGTTATATTTACATCTGGTTTCGTAGCAACACGAGGGCTATTTTAGATTTGGCCTCGTATTTATGAACTATGGTCATATGACGGGGACAGTGCCTGAACCGGCACCCTTACGCACCTCACCAGCGGAATGATATTTGACCTCAACGGATTTGGTGTGCACCAGGCCCTCTTACACGGTGGTTCTTCGATGGAATCGGGTCTCGAGCCTGAAGCCCTCCGATCAAAGCTGAGAAGCCACCATGCTACCTCGGCACGTTCATAGATTTCAGTTTTCATTTATGTCTTGAGAAACTGATAAGAGAGATACGATACATCATCATAATTAAGAACTGAAAAGTAAAACTCACACTCGAGAAAACGAATGACATTAAAGAATAAAAAATTTCAATTAGTCACAACGGAACTACCCACGCCCTGCCGTGGCATCCAGGGTCAGTTACGACATCAGTAGTCGACAGGGTAGTCGTTACGACATCAACATGCGAACTGATGGTTTAGTTCTAATGGCCGTCACCGGCCTCAGCGTAACTCCTCCCGAGTAAGGTACGCCCCGTCATCGGAGTGGAGGTAACTCAACACTACACCATTACAATACCTACTAGGGAAGCGAGTACGCCCTTACTTATCCGAGAATTTCTCATTCATGTACTCGTGGTGTCTCCCGGTGGGAAAAGAATTTCAGTGAAGAAAAGTACAAGTTCGGTTTGTGAAAGTTATTCTGAACTAATTTAAATATAGTCATGAAATGCACTATTTTAAAAACCACACGGTGCAAATCTAAATTTATTGAAATAAATGAATGAAATGAGACATGATTAAACAACCTCGAAAATTCAAGAAAAAAATGGTTTAATGTTGATATAGATTTCTAAATTTCTGATTTGTGTGATCCCCTTAAAAGAAGGGGGATCTTTGTAAAGCACCATTTAGACTTAAAGAGCAACAAAAGTTTTCGAAATAACAATTGAGGTGATATTCATTTTCTTAAACATTACATTAACACTAATTTCTTATTTTGATGTAACAATCACATGGTAATTAATTTTAAGAGATAAAAGATGAAATAAAATCTTAAAAACGTGCCTGAATTATTTGAAATGAATTGCAGAAATTTTCGGACATCCATCTTTATTTTTGACAGTCGAGTCAAACTTACAAGTAAAATTTTGTGCAGGAAAGACAAATTATTGCAAAAGTTGTTCGTATTTACTACAAATAATTTTTTTCTAATTCAACCTTAATATAATAAAAATTGTCCAATTTTTATTTATTTTTTAAAAGTGTTTTTGCCACGACAGTTAATAAAAATAACGAAGTTCCGTCGATATATGCAGCAGAAATATAACCAACTTATAAATATATAAGCAACTAGAATAATTTAAATTTTTCTCTATACTGTGATTCAAATTTCATTTTTAATAATTTAAATTTATTCTGAACTTTTAACAATTAATTAATAAAATTATTCACTTATTACAATTTTGATTTGAAATGAAAAAGATTTTTAAAAAGAAATTTTATCTAAAATATTTGAGTTGTTTTTAATTAATTAATTGTATAGTTGAAAATTCATTCAAAAATGTGTAACTATTTTTTCCATATTCCTTACCCTCAATTTATATAATATAATTAAAAATTCTTTCAAAAATGTTTTAAAAATTAAAAATTTCGTGCTGTGAAGGGTTACGTTTTATATAGACATTTTTTTACATTTAGACAACATTTTTGTCAAAGGACGTCGCTGATCAAGCAATATTTATTATTCCATTGAAAATCGTCCTTTAGATATTGCTGCTTAAGATTTTCTACGTTTTAGGGAAAAGCACAACAATCCCATGATTCACTGAGTGAATCGATTTAAGACCGTCTCCAGCTGAGCGTGAATCATCATTTGCAGGTTCAGTTCATGTAAACTCTGCTAGCCGCTGAGTCATTCTCAAGGAAAGAGACGTCGCGTTTATAAAAACAATAGAAGCACAACCATTCCTATGTCAAAGGACAACAAACTGAGGACAATAAGTTCTTAGTGACTGTCGTATATATGGCAGCAGTGATTCGATCACAGTCCAGGAAATACGAAAATAAAAAAAGTGCTCGGTTCAGGAAGCTAATGCTTTGTTTGTGGCTCCTTTCTTTTCTTTTTTTTCTTCTTTCTTTGTTTTTGTTTTCTTTTTTTGTATGTGTTTGAAGTTTGAACTATTAGCCTTTTATTCCACCAAAAAAATGTTTTGGATCTAACCTAATTTAAGATCAATACAAAAAGGAAATGCGAGAGCCAAGTTTTAGAGGAAATAAAAATAAATTAGCTCAAACATTTTTGTCAAAGAACGTCGCTGATTAAACATTATTTATTGTTCTTTTTTCCGAAGGCTTTTGACTTTTATAAACCAAAGTGAATTTATTATTGCGGGCAACTGTATGTTTCGACTTTTATGCCTTAAATATGCAAATTGCACGATATATTTTTTGATGGTAAAAATACTAAAAATAGGAAGACTTTTTTTTAAATGTATGTAACTTTCTTGTTCTACAATTTGTATTCCTCATAAAATATATTGATTCGCATATTACACATACTTGACATATTTTAACTGATCGCGTCCAATATTAAAATTAGTATTTTTATTTTTGAGGTTTACCGTAAATTTTCTGCATTAAAGAATAAAAAAAATAGATGATCGATAAACTCATTCACTTGCACAATTTTTTATATTTTGCTTGATTTATTAATTATAAAAGAATATATAGTTGGCTTATATATAGTCGCTTAAAAAACAACAACACCTATATCAATTCTTTGATAATTCAAATAAAAAGAAAATACTCAATTTTAAGCAGTCAATAACCGATATTTCTGAATTTTTTTAACATCTGATGTAAACATAAGACACATGTTCCCATCGATGAGAGAAAAAAATCAGAAATATTCGTTACTGGCTGCGAAAATTTGAGCATTTTCTTCCTGTTTAAAATTTCAAAAAAGTGAGATAAGTGGTGTTGCTTGTTAAGAGACGGTATATGAATATCTAAGCCGGATTTGTCACGATGTTTTGAAAAAAGGGGCTCTTTTGAAGGCTAATGAAACGACCATGGTGAAGAAAATTTCTCTTAATTTTTAAAAACTTTCAAATAGAATTTTTAATTTAAATCGACAGAAAACGATGTAAACATTCAAAAACCTTTATTTTCAGCAGACATTTCAGGAACGGTCCCATGTGTTAAAGGGTTCCCTAAAACAATTCTTACGCCCAATTTCTTTCTGTCTTCATACAGTTTTTTTTGAATTTGTAACTCAAATTAATTAAATTTTTTATTTATTTATCAATAATTTGAATGTGATGGTATGTTTTTTTTATTTGAGATTTTCTGTACATTTCAATCGAATAAGTTTCTCATTATCAATCTATTACTGTTCTCCGAGTTAAATAACATTTATTTTTAACTAATGAATTTTTTACAACTGGCAACCATTCTCATATTCAGGAGTTTATCGTATAAAACTGGTTTGCAAAGGTTCCATTAGATTCAAAAGATTAAAGCAGATTTTGTAAAAATATACCATTCTTTTTTTTCTCTTCTTCTTCGTTTACCATAAATTAAACAACCAATTGCTTGTTGTTCCTCTCACTCATCAAAAATGAAACAAGTAAACATTTTCACTCAGCTAACATAAAAACATCGATTGTTATGCTGCGTGTTTTGAACCGATTTCAATGTACAGAGAAATGCTTTGTGTACAAATGATGGATAACCCGGAAGATACTTATTACGTACCGCGATCTAACACACATGGTTTTCGCATTGCTTCTTTAATGAATAAGAAAACTGTTGTCTCATTCTAATTAATAATGCTTTCTTTCCTACCAGAAAATCACTCAACTGTGTAAATCGTGGCTACTTGGTGTGTTTGAGCAATTGGATGAGTAGTGTTGTCCTACTCCCCTTATCTCAAACGAAGTAACTCAATTAAATATGAGAAAAAAAACTCATTCTAATCATTTTTTATCTCTCTTGATGGCTTTTTGATTGCGTTTCGATAAAGAAATATTGCAATCTCTTAATTTCAAGTTAAAAACAGTGAATCAACATGCAAGGCGCCCATAAAGTTCGTCTGAAATTTAAAGTATTTGCACTTTGGCTTATATATGATAGGAACATTTCGTAAAAAAAGATTGGAAATTTCAATGTATCTAGATTTTTTAAATTGAGAAATGTTTTTACAGAAAATAAATTTAAAGATTACTTATTCTCCGTGGCTTCATTAGAAGAGAAAGTATATTATGTTCTTTTGTTAACATCGTTAAATTCTTTCATCCACTTGGATATGGAAACCCTGTGTTGCTCTTTCTTCTAATGGGTTCAAACCTTGATTGGACTCCAGCGGCAAACTTTTGTTCAGCCACTAAAGAAAATTTTTTTTTTATTTTTTGGTTGGCTTTTGATATCTTTGTACTCCATATGAGAGAGATAACCGAAATATCAATCCGACAATCCGAACTGACTTAATTTGAATTTTTCTTTGAGGTGTTCGCATAAGATTTTCATTTTAGTTCACCAGTTCGTTGGATTTTCAATGAGAACCTGATTTTTAAAGCAAGTAATTGGTCTTTGTTTTTAAAAAAATTACCCAATTTCTACTTATTTAATTGAGTCTCTTTCAATGTTAACAGGTTTTTATAGTTAAGCTTTGCTTAGTAGAAAAGTAAGCAACGTTCCATTATGGTTTTCTCAGTTTGTTAAGTTCCAAAATAATTATTTTTCGCTGGATATTTTCCCCTCAATGTGCTCAATGCATACTCACGTGATGCATGTGAATTGATTCCATTCTAGATGTTCCAAAATTCTGTATAATTTATGTATCGTTGAGCAGAAAATTTTTATAAATTAAATTTTTGTCTGACAATATTTATTAATTTTCGTAAACAAATACTCATAAAAGATGGACATAGTCAATTTATGCGAGATTTATTAAAATTGAGGCAGCTGTGTAAATCCAATTGAGACAATAGTTCAACCAACCTTGGTTTAATATGGTAGTTTCATAAAATATTTTGTATAGAGTCGTTATGAAATATAGTCACTTAGTTCTTCTGTTTTAACTGTTAAACTTCTAAAATGTGAGTTTTAAAAGTTTTCTGTTGCTTATTCACTTCAATTGTACTCGTTAATGTAGAAACTTTTTATTTGTAAGTTATCTCTACCGATTTCCTTAACGAGTAAGGAAATGATTTGATATACAGTATATGAGCCAAATTTAATCAACAATTTTGAAATATAAAATTAAAAGTTCCTTCCATATTTCACAACAGAATTATTTTTTTCTGATGACACGAATGTGACTCAGCTGTTTTGAAGAAATATTTGGTGTTAATGTTTTTAAGATTTTGATTTCATAAAAATATTTCTAGGTATCTTCAAATGAAATCTTTTT
This sequence comes from Araneus ventricosus, assembly GCA_013235015.1. Taxonomy (NCBI): domain Eukaryota; kingdom Metazoa; phylum Arthropoda; class Arachnida; order Araneae; family Araneidae; genus Araneus; species Araneus ventricosus. The sequence goes on along the minus strand of BGPR01000174.1, from coordinate 3,307 downwards.
GCTTTTTTATAGAGGGTTTTTTTTATCCTAGGGCATTACATTTTATTTCTTAATTTCTGTGGAGGCGACTAGGTGACAAAAGTGAGAGCGGGCAAAAGTTTTTTAGACATCTAAAAGTATCCAGGAGTATGGGGGGGGGGTGAACAAGAAAATTTAAAAAATACTAGCTGAAAAGCTGTGCACTATTGTTTTTTTATAAATACCTAGTTTTAGGCTGTAAATGAAAAAAAAAAAAAATAATAATAATGTTTTTCGCAAGGTGGGTGTGCACCCCCCCCCCCCCCCCCCCGCTGGGTCGCCGCCACTGCTTAATTTATTAATTCACCTGATTTAACGCCATGAAATCGTTATGTAAATAATTATTCATATTTCTGATGATAGATGGCAGCACGACAAAATTGTAAAGATGCTACAGTGAGAAGAAAAGTTGCGAAAGAACAGCTCTGAAGACGTTCCTCCAATAGCTATCTTTATGTGTGTATCGGAAATCATTTGACAGAAAACCTTTATTGGGAATAGAAGAAATTTTTTTAACACTCTACTTAGCTATTTCACATGGGTTTCAAGTAATAGCATTCCGAGTGCATTTAGGCAAGGTGATCAGATGCCCGAATTAAACTTGGGGATGATTCTCCCAGATTTGTCCTGAATTTTAATTAATTGTCTCGGATTGTCCAAAATTGATTTCTTAGGGAGAAAAATCATATTAAAAAATATTAACTATATTTAATTTTTTAAAACGGTCGATAAAAAAATTTTGAATAAAGGTAAAGTAAAAGTGAAATCTCCTTCCTAACTTTTTCCAACGAATATTGTGACCACACATCCTGGATTCACAGTTACTGTCCCTACTTTCTATTCTTTGTTCGGAATAGAAAAATTGTCCCAGATTTGAATTTAATGTCCCGGATTGCCCGGTATTTTACTTACTAATAAATAGTTAATATTAGATTTAATTTTTTGTAAGTTAGCTTTTGGAGAATACTTCTATCCAACTTTTATTACACTTAGAATAAGTTTACGCTTATATGACCGATGTGAATGACTCAGACTGAAGGGAAATAATAACAAAATATATTATTTATATTTCTTTAGTTCTTCCTTCAAGTTTTTAAAAAATTAATTAATTTTTTATTGTTACTGAAATTTTTATTCACCTCTTATTCTTGTTATAGCAGCGTCTCGTATCCGCATGTCTGCTGTCGATTGATCTGATTTTCTCTTCATTTATGTTACCGTCCCGTTTTGTAATTACAGGAAGGATACTTTGAAATAAGCGTCGTAATTTTGCCCCGTGATCAGGTGACGAGGAAGACACTTGAGTCGGCACCAAATTTTCCTGATTTCCATGCCACACCAACACCAGTAAGTTTCAGCCAAGAAAGAAGATTTTATCATTCTACCATGGCTCCTCCGTTGCAATTCAAATAAAATGACAGCAAAAATTATGCTAAAAATGAAAAATCTCGTGATATTTGGCGAAATGTCTTTTTTCATAAAAGGGAGAAAATATATCCATTTTAATATTTTATTTTTTGTGTGTGTGATTACTTAACCTCCTTCGTTAGAAATGTTTTGCGTTACCTATCGCACAAGTATGAGAAATTTTTTGTACATGCACTGCTTACAGTTTGTTATGAGGACAGTATTAATTCATTCAAAGTTTGTGTTAAAACCAGATGTTTATTACCAAAGCAATTTATTTTCCATTATTCTGCTGGAAAAAATATACCTTCTGTGTTTTATAGGCCGTAGCCCTAATTTCTTTTTAAATTTTTGAGCTTATTTCAAAATATTCTAAACATTATATTTTAAATTATTTATTGCATGCTTAAATACTCTGCGAATTTGTACAATTTTAACAAACAATACAATTTTTTAAACTTATAAATCATATTATACCACATTTATGCCATCTTCCTGAGTGCAACATTTGATATAAAATAATGTAATTTTTTTTTATTTTTGGCATATTTGAAAGCATTTCCTGCGGTGTTTTTGAACAAGCGAAATTGAAATCAGCAAAAGTAAATAAATAAATAGTAAAAAATGGAGGCTGCCGGCAGAACTGAAAACCTGTTTTACTCATCGAGAACAAGAAAATCAACTAATGAAATATTTCACATTTTGGTCTACATAATTGATTCCTTTTTTAAATTCTGATTAGCGTTATTATACTACAATTTAGTTAATTTTTGGTGCCTATTATTTTCGTAACTTCATCCTTTTATTGCCTGAATAACATTTTTAATTATTCGCAATGCAACAAGTCAAGTAATTAAAAGTTTGAAAACATCCATTGACGCATTCTTTTTTAAATTACACTCCCATAAACTATCGATAATTAAAATACCTTCTATCACAACGTCAAAATATAAACAACGAAATTGATAAATAAAAAGAAGTTGGTGAAAGCAAATTACTATTTATCTGTGGTCACATCTGATCACTAACCATTTGACATAAATTTTCCTGAATACCAAACATTTTATTTTGTCTTTATTTGTAAACTTCAAGTTTTTAGATCAAAAGGAAGCATAATCGAACACATTTTGTTTATTTCCTTTTCATTATTAGTTGTAAGCAAAACATTTTATTTCGTTCCTTTTCATGATTACTTGTAAGCAAAACGTTTTATTTATTTTCATTTTCATTATTATTTGTAAGCAAAACGTTTTATTTATTTCCTTTTCATTATTATATGTAAGCAAAAGGTTTTTCTCCCACGTAATGAAAGAAAAAAAAGAAAGTTCGATTTTTTTAAAAAAAATGAAAAATCAGTCAAATACAAGAGTCGACTTCTGGGGTGAAGAAGTTTTTCTAGAAGACGTTTTCTTTCGAAACTATTTTCGATGAAGAATTCTTCCTTCTGGACACATCCATAGGAAGTTATAGCGGAAAGTCTTGTGAAAAGTTTTCCACCAATCGTTTTCCTTCTAAAGTTTTCGCAATTTTTAAGTCATCAGGAAAAAAAGAGGCGGGGTTTGAACGAGGAAGGTCTAAACATTAAAGCAATTGTAACAGAATTAAAATAAAATCATTAAGTCTTATAATACAAGCGGTCCAAGCTTCTGTCGAAAACGGACTTTCCATAAATCTCCACTGGACTCTAAAATATTACAGTAAATTATTAGTGTTTTAAATGGTTGAAAAGGAAAGGAAACGGCAAATCTATCGATATCTATATAACATTTCTATTTCTTTATTTTATCTCATTTAATAATTTTTATTAACAATTGGTTTTTATTTCTTCTATTATATTCTTCTTTTATTACTTCAGCAATACGTAACGAACGAAGTACATCAG
>BGPR01000173.1:1085351-1132104 GCA_013235015.1 Araneus ventricosus | reverse complement strand
TTCCAAATTTTCGAAGCTTTTTTCGACTTTAAAAGCCTTTTTGCATCGCTCCCAACTTTGCAAAAATGTAGACACAACAGGTTAAAAGCTTTTCTATTTGAAAAAATCCTTTCAAAACAAATTTAGGCTTTTACGCCTAGTTGGCGTCAAAAGAAGTATAAAACATTCCAGTAAAAATGTTTCTACATTTTCAACGCTTTTGAAAATGGAAAACAGAACTACTCAAGCATAATTCTTCATATGCTTCTTTTTTGTACATTCAGATAACTTTCATTTGCAAAATAAGAGTTCCATATTGAAAAAACACACTTTCATCTTGAGCCCATCTTTAGAAGGAAATATGCGAACAAATACTGAGCATAAGGATTTCCTTTTCTAAAAAATCATAGCTAAGATAAACAAATACACTTTTTAAAGAATAGATTTGTCATTCCTTTAATTGTTTACATATTTCATATTGGTAGATCTCAAATTAGTTATTTCTCTCGGGTAAAATTAGCATGTTACATGTTAACCTCCTAACTTGCCAATTCATTTAACCTCCCAATTAGATGAGACATCCTATTTTTAGCATTAATTGTTGTTCCAGCACATATAAGAACGTAAAGCAGTAGCGGTTTTTCTCTCCAGCGCTAGAGACACTCGCCTCATGCCTCGAGACCCTCAAGGGGGTCTCAAAATCTGTTCGACGTCCATCAAAGTGCTAAGCTGATGGCGAATTAATGACATTGGGTAGGGAGGTGAACCTTATAAAAATTTTGTGTGGTCTCCTATTGTCACAACCCGCTAGTGATGTAAAGGATACCTGTGATACTCAAGCGTGTCGGACAGAATCTTCTCCTTTAAACTAAATATTTCTTTGATTTAATTACAGATTTAAATATAGAAAATTCTATTATTATAAAATTCTATTATTCTAAGGCACGAGTCAAATTTTAAAAATCGGGTTACTGCTTTTCTGACCAGTTGTGGAAATGTTGTATCTCCAGATTATTTTTCTCTGCAAGTGAGCTGGTGAGATGCTAAGGCATTAGAGTTTCACTCGGCCATCATAGCTCATCTGTGTAGTAGTCTTAATCATGAAGCAGATAGTTTCACTCCCTTTTCCCATTCTTTCGTAATTGTAATGTCTACATTTATTGCTAATGAGAGAAGATAAAAGTATGCCACCGTTCCGATTGTCTAAAGAGCAGGGGTGGCGCCAATGCGGGAATCGGGGGCCACGGCGCCCCGTCGGGAATGCTGCAACCCCCCCCCCCCGTCGGGTCAAATTTTTATAATCATCTCACCCAAAGGTCTATTCAACTAGTTGGTAAATAAAGATCTGGCGAATATTTTAGAGGGACATCATTACACCCGTCATTACAATTTTAGAGGGTCATCATTACGTCGTGCCCCCGCCCGTTGTGCGGACTCTAGTGCCACTCCTGCTAAAGAGACGAGAAACGATTCTTCGGATAACTAGAAAAAAGGAAAACGCACAACACTTTCTTATTCCTTCGTTAAAACCACCGTTTTAAGACAACATCTGAAATTTCTACGAGCTTGTAAACTGAAGGCTATCTCGCAAATTTTTTCATCTGCTTTATTCAATGCTGCAATGCTTTTTCAGTATTTGAATTCCAGCTATGACACTTACGGAATACAGGAGGACACTAAATAGCTGCACTTCCTCGTTAAAATTCGAAATAAAAAATTATTGATTTACAGAATTGCCAAAATATCCGAACATTTCGTGATATTTTACGAAATCGAAATTAATCGGGGGGATTTACTGGATTTTGAAAAAATAATTTGAGTTATAGTTAGAATGATATATTTTGTAAATTCGGAATTAATAAATAACAAGTAGAAATTGAATGAAATATTTAATTACCTATTAGGTTATTGTTTCTAATTTTCGTAAAGTTTTATTTAACTGTATCGATACGGGACCGTCCCATACGTCCCTCCAAGCAAAAGACGATAGCCGTCCGGAACGTCCGATTTCACTCTGAAATTTCCACCCCCTTTCGTTAATCGTGATTGATTTCACACCCGCGGCTCGGTCTTTCATCGTTAGAGTGGCTCGCCCAGATGTGTTTGGGGAAGAGGGGAGTTTTCTTACAATTCGGACAATTCAAGCTGTCATTGTGGTTTTTGAGGGGGAAAGTGATTTTCGCTCATATTTGATAGAGGAGCTCGGACGATCCCGTATTTTGAGGACCCTTTATTTCAATGGCCATAGAAATCAGAGGGTTAATACATTTATTGGAGTTAGAATTCGTGTATATTATAGCGATTCGTCGAACGTAGCTTTAATGGCCAAATTCATTCTTCTTTTCCTATTCACAAACGATTTTTTCCTTTAGTCTCCTTTTCAGGCGAAAAATTTTGTTGTTACTCGAAATTGAAAAATAAAAAATAAAAGCAACAGTTGATCAATGGTAAATAAGAAAAAGTCGATTCAAAATAATTATTCAATAAATTTTAATAAAATATTTCAAGTCAAGATGAGTTTTGTTTCTGCTTTGGAATTGTTAAGAATCTGAAAGAAAGATTTGTGAAAGTTTCTCGACTCGAAGCGTCTTCTTTACGAATCATAATTTAAGAAGTTCCTATCTAATTTAATTTAAATAATTTTGTGTAATACTTATGGAATCGAATTTGCATTGCTCGTATTTACAAATCTGAGTCTTTAGACTTTTGGGGGAACTAAGAATTACTGGGTCGGAAGAAGGATACTGCAATAATTCGTTTCAAATTTCAAGAGCTTTGCTACATAACGAGGCCGTAATAGTTTTCAAAAGGTCCAAGATAAGTAATTTTAAGATCGCAATGTAAAAATATTTGCCTTACACACCGATGAATGTTCAATATTGTCATTAAATGCTTATTTTGAAACTCTTCTAATACCCTAAGTTTTTCCGATGATGCTATAACCCAAACAAACGATTAAAACCGTTAAATGGTCTTGGAAAAGGATTTATATAGAAGAGCTCGTGTGTATAGCTTATACTCGATAAGAACTCGTGGTAGACTGCCCATAACTAAATTTAACGTTCTCTTATCCTACATATGCATACACATAAAAGTATCGTATTTTATTCATTAGACTAATTAGGCTGTAGCCCAGGGGTGCATTTAATTAATGGGCGCCTGAAAATTTACCATGCCAATTTTATTTTAATTTTCATTTGCTTTATTTTTGTATTATATAAAATATAGAATAGAATACGAAAATGCTTTTTTATAATGTAAGCGTTAAAATTAATCATAATTATGATGAGAGATGGCGGAAGCTGGATTGCGAAATTCTCTTTTGAAAAGTCGCTGATTTCCAGAATTATTAGGCGTTAATTAGAGAACAAGTAATTTTATTCTTTTGTTTCTTCAATTATTTTATTAGGTAGTTACTTTCATCACGCCGTAGGTGCTCAAATTCCTAGTAACGATTCTGACAGGGCGGTAAATAACTCTAGCCCAGAGTGCTGAAACTTGTTAAGACAGTTATAGGTATCAAGTATTCAACTTCCCATCCTCAGATTATGAAGCGGAGATTCCAGCATCAGATCAACAACACCTTGACGTATGAGACAAAACTTTTTGCTGAAGAAATTTTGTTTAAAAATATAAACTGCTTGACAACCAATTAAAATAATTGGTTAACAAGGAAGAGAACAATTGTTTTGTTAAATTGTATGTTTTAACTTAAAAATAACGACGAAACTTTGTTGTTGTGTCAATGATTAATTATACAATTAAATATCATACTGTTACAAAGATGTAATGTCGCTTTCCTGCCTCGCTAGTCTTATAGTTGGGGAGGGAGTTTTACAGGGGTAAGTATTGAATGACGGGCAGCGGCTATTCCGGGACCCCGACCTTAGCGTCGAACTTGGCGACCATTTTGGCGATAAATTTGGTGACCTTGGCGACAAATCGATGATTCCAGAAAATGCCACCCTTTTCTCGATATATCTATTAGGAAAGAAAATACGCTCGAATGTACGAGAAAACTCCACGTGACGTCACGGCCTGTCGGAGAGAGAGTTTATAAGGGCCGCACTTGGATCAGAGAGGTGTGTTGATCCACTGGAACGGACTTTGGAGTTTCGTCTGCAGGGCGAGCTAGGAAACCGGTGAGCTGAGCGCTATTGAAAGTGCTGCTATTGTCGTTATTAGTGATTTGCTCACTGTTTGTGTTGCTAATTCTCAGAATGCTGAACAGTTATTACCTGAGAATTGTTGTCTGTTTACATTGCTAATCTGTGCAAGATCTATTGTTTCCTGTTACCTGTGCTACGTGTTTTCCTGCACATTTGTGAATAAACCTTCATTCTCCATTATCCTGCATGTTCGACCATACACCCACAGAACGATTTTTGTAACAATACATAATTCAGAATATAATATTACAGTTTTACAAATGTTCTTAAATGTCTTTATGAAAATTTTCTCTTTTAATTTGTTATACACAAAGAGATATATGTAAATAGATTAGATTAAGATGCATTATTAGAAAGCATTTTAACAAATTTAGTTCATCCAAAACAAATTTTCTAGCTAATAACATATATGAAATAATTTCGACTTGCACATTTTGCCAAATAAAATCAATTTATCAAAACTTCTTGCTAAACTCAATCAGACTATAAGATATACTTCTTAATAACACACCTAAATTCTAATGCATTACAAATATGAACTAATTACTCCTGCAGATTTCATAAATCAAGCCTTATTTTATTACAGGTAAAGTCAACACAGACGAATCAAACTTAAAATATTATTATTCTGTGATGCTGCATGGTTTTTCTTCATTCATTATTTTTGATTCAAAAGAGAAACTAAACATTTTTTTAACGATTTATTTTATTAACATCACCAATTTAACATATGAACACATTTTCATTTCCACCTTCGAAAAATTATAATACTGAAGCGTTGCAACTCACTCAACTTAGTTTATTTGATTACGATAAGACTCAAATATAAATTTTGTTAATTTAGCTCTTTTTAATCTAATTATAATACTGCTAAATATTTCAGTCGTAGAAATATACGGCTACCTTTTGAATATATACTTTCAGCTACCACATTTCATTGTAAAGTGAAACTAATATGTGTAGTGGAAAACTTTTGGCACTCATGTCATCCTTAGTGCTTAATAACTCTTATGGTTCATTAATGTTAATTTTCAGAAATGAAAATAAACATGTCTTCGGATGATATGTATTGATTTTAAAATTTCTTAACTTTCCTCAATTCTCAAATTATGCTGATAACAACCAAATTTTTTAAAAATTACTTCTTTCAAGTTGTTATCAAATTTGAACGAAACCTTCGAATTACCAATATTTTGTACAAGCTTCTATAATTATGGTATTTTTGAGTGAATGTTACATAAAATGTTTAAGAATTATGAATTTATTTTATTTAAACATTTATTTATTTTAGAAAAGGTTTTTGGACTCCTCTAAACTCACATAATCGAAAAAATAAAGAGATAAATATTTCTATTTATCTACAGAAAAAAAACACCCTGACATTGTAATCGTATTTATCAGTAAGAAAACAAGTACCATAATATTGAGCAGCTCGACTTTATACAAGTTGTGGCGAAATTTATATGTTTTAAATGTATGTTCGTTACTGATACAGACTTTTACATTTTAAGAACAGTCTTTTTTTTTAATTGATCGCAATGAAATGCAAATTAAGTGTGAATAATTAATTTTATTTTAACAGTGTGGAACATTTTTTTTTTCTTTTTTCGTTTTTAAATTCGCAATCTATATTCAGTTTGCTGCATTCAATTTTTTTTCCTTTCATGTGTGATCAAAATTTTCTGTTTTCTTTGTCATGTGGGAAATCGAGAACAAGTAGTAATTGGGAACAGTGACAACAGTGCGTACTGGTGAGGCCTCAGCCAATGCTTTGATTATGACACTCCAGAGGAAGAAGAAAAATATTTTCCCGCTCTTTTCAGTTTTATCTGGTAACGTTTCTTAACTTTAGTTGCAATTCTGTTCAGAAAAGAGAAATCAAAGCTTTCTTAAGTTTCATTTTTCTTTCTATATGCCGGTTATATGCATGCTAAGTTATATATTTCATAGATCTGTAGGATATAACGATTCCGAGAAAACTTCAATTTTCGTTCTGAGAAACAATTTAGTGTTCTTAATCACGTCTGACATTTTTCATCGCAAGGAACTTGGGGCGTTCTGTCCCACCAGTATAGCTTATTCTTTTATGTCAAATTAACAAATGACATTTAAAAAAAGAATCTTTCATGTGATCTACATACATATTCTTTTCACGAAAAAATATTTTGTACAAGCTTCAAATTGCTTTTTAATGATGATTTGAAGCCGTTTGATGTCAAGTATGGAAGAAAACAGGGAAACTGATGACGAGAAAGAAGAAAACGTGAAGCGGATGGAGTAAGCTCAAGATGATGATTTTGCTCTTTTCAACAAGAAAAGGAGACTGCGGAGACAGATGAAACAACCTATTTTGAATAATCCATGTCTGATTTTTTAACTAATATGCGTATTTTGATCAATATCGTTGGAGATGCCACAATTAAGACCCATTATTCATACATCTGCAGGACTGATAGAGTTGCGGTGATGAACTGCATGTGACAAGTTTGAGCAACACCAATTTGGCTAAATCAAAATTTATTTGGTGTTGACGGACCAGTTCGCGATTTCCGAAAGTCAATTAAAGGTTATACTCCCAGATCCTATGTTCAAAGTAGTTTGTAGGAAATAAGTATATGTTTTCCAGATAATGTAAATGTCGAAAAAAATTAGTAGAATAGTGGATTGAAGTGGAAAACCTACTTTCTCCTACTAAATTGAATTACTTGTTTCTACTAATTTTTATGTGTGGTATTTAAGTCTTAATTATTTTCTTCTTGTAGGCCATAATATTCATCCATTTCAGTTTTTATAAAGAATCATTTACCAAGTTTTCCCGACAAAATTTGCCTTGTAATGATTATAAATTACTGGAAATACCAACCCCATACTCCCGTATAAAGTTTAAAATTGAAAAGAATTTGATGAATTATTGGCAAGAGACCTGGGACGAATATGACTCTGAATCAGGTAGGAAGACCAGGGATTTTGTGCCTAAGGTGAATAGAAAATTTTTAGTTTTTAGCAAATACCTGATTTTCTTCTTGTCGGGACACTGACCATTTCCCTATTATCTAAATAGATTTTAAAAACTAAATTACTCCTTATGCCCCTGTGGTTCCATTGGAGATGTTGACCACTATGTGTTCAGGTGCCAATACACCAGAGATTTCCATTTGAAGGAATCAATAGCGGTCCATCGGCAGGTGTGGTTCAAAAATTTGCAAGAAAACAGGGAGTGTCTTTGGAAATTAAGAAAAATTTGGGATATTAGCAGACATTTGTGGGACCAGTTGATCCGGGACTGAGCAGTTGGGATTTTATTTTATTGTATTGGTCAAGCTTTTAACTCAAACTTATTTTATACTATCTATTACCCGCGGCTTTGTGCGCGAGGAATTTGAATTATTAATTTTTTTTTAATTCACGAATGTAAAAGTTTCGTTACATGTTGAAAGGGTAAATTAAAAGTTCTGACGGTTGATAATACATAATTGAACGACTAACAGGAGTAAACTGTATATGACTCCTCTTTTATTTAGGTAATTTGTTTATCTATGCTAGCACACTTTTGTATACTACATTTTTTGTTTTACGTTTTCTGCACGGATGAAGAGGTTTTGTAGTCTGGAAACACGTGCACACGCCACATATAGTTGCCCATGCGAAAAATATGGTTTTTCCAAATGTACGCCTGTCATTTTGAGTGTCTGACCCTGAGCCTCGCAAATGCTATTTTTAAAGGAAATTGTTACCTTTTGAACTGGGATGGTAAATCCTTCGGTGTTATCGGAATGCATGGAATTAAAACACTCTCCTCTCGTTATGCCAGTCATAACAGTAGCTCGCACGACGTTTGGACCTAAGTGTATAATTTGAAACCGTATGCCATTGCGCAGTCTCAGTACATCGAGGTTAAGTATCAATCGTACTGGTACACCAACTTTTAATCTCAGCTTGTCGAAATTAAGGAGTTGAAGAACCCTACAGGATATGATGTTACTTGTTATTGCCCATTACAGTATCTACAGATAGATATTCTGTAATACCTCCCTTCATTTGGGACATTTTTTTTCATTTATCTGACCTAAACTTTCATTAGTCAGTGCCAAAATTGCTCATTCAACAACCATTCTCTATTGCCCATATTAGCTTGTAGTGTAGGATAAACCTTGCTTATCAGTTCTTTTGTGCTATGAACAATTTTGAAAAATTCCCCTTTCAATTTAATTCACTGTTTGAATCTCTTATATCGACCATTATCAATTTTCAAAAGATTAGTCCTAATTCAGCGTCGTTGAACAGTTGAACTTGCATATTCGTAGTGAGTTTAATTTTTTGACATGCTACGATAACGGAGACTTCTTTAAACATGCATTTAATTCATCCACCGGCGTCTCGTAGTTATTACAGTTCCAATCTGTCTAAAATTGCTTGACATCAATACCGCTATCCCTTCCATGATTCTTAGATTGTTGTTAATAGTTCGATTTAACGCTTCAACTGCTCTTTTTTGGGATATTGTACATCGTTCCAATTCGACAGCTTAAATGATATAACATTCTACAGCTCTCATTGTTGCGTCAGCAACTTTTTTTTTTTTTTTTGACTTTACGAATTTGAGCTAAGCTAATTTGAGTAGATTTAGAAGGAAAAGCTTGCAAGTCCTGCCAGGAGCATTCTGAAAAATAGCACCTTCACTACTTTCAATATTTTGCAAAATATTTTTTTGCACAACAACAAACGTTTTTTGTCCTGAGCTCCGAACTCATTTAGTCGCTGTTACAATTCTTCTGTATCGTAGGACAGTTTCTGCATTAGGTCATTAATAATTTCCTCTATCCTACGCGGTCTACTCATTCGAAAGTTCTATAGATCTTTACCAGTTATCGCAATATCACTAAAGTATTCGACCTAATTTAATTCTCTGTTACTGTAAATTGCATCATTGTACTCAATGGTATTATCAGGTCCTTACAATCTGTGAAATATACCATCCACCATGCTGTATGTCATCCGCTTCTACCACTGAAAAGAATACATGAAACAAAATATATCTTCGTATATTTTCTTTTAGTTATAATTAACATTAAATTTTAAATTTTAATCTAAAAGCGCTTGCAAATATATCATATCCATCATTAGATTTCTGTCCCGGCGTCAATTTATCGACAATTTCTAACTTTAAATTATAATGAGCACATCACTTTAAGCAAACGATTCTTAAAAAACGCCGAAAACTAATTCTCTCCGTAATATTTGTTATATAAGAACTATATTTTTTCACAAATTTTGAAGTATACGAAAGGTTTTAATGGACTTTTTGGGACTATAAATTACTTTTTGATTAATAAAATACATGAAAATAAACCAAATCAAAAGTTTTTCCTGCTTTTTTTTTTTTTTAGTGTTTTCCAGAATTGTTTAAAAGTTTTTTGGCAACAGTTCTTCGTATGTACATTTTTGTCCATCAACATTAAAAAAATATTGCTACAAATTGTGTTTAAAATTAATTCTGAGAAATTTATTATAATTAGAGGAAAAAAATTGTTCGGAAATGAAATTAGTGTAACTGAAAACCTAATATTTTTTAAAAATATGGTGCAGAATCGGTTTTTGTTAGATAACATTTTCGGAAGATATATTCGGTAAAACGCCAAAATCTTGCTAAATTTTTAATTGACTTTTGGACTTTGAATAATTGAAAGTGACCTTTATCTTGTTTTTAAGACCTCATGTGCATAAAAATATGTACAATCAACATCCAAAACCGCAGCCTCCCAACTACAGAGGTTAAGGCTACATCTACTTACATTAATCCAATGCTTGCCTCTAAGCGACATTTCTGGTGCGTGCTGTTGTCAAACATCTATTTCATCTGCTTACAAATTTTACTATCTTTGTCTTTGTTGGAATTTGAGCTATTGACTTATGTTTTCTCTTGGGCATCATTAAAACAAAACTCCGAATCTCGTAATACTCAAAGTTATATATTTTCAATTAAAATATTACTTACTTATTATTTCTTAGGAAACGCAGGTAAAGATTGCAGGTGATATTAAGTGCAGCGATTTTTTAATATAATTAGAAAAGCTTTAGAATTCTTTAAGAACCAATGAAAACATTGCCAAACGATATTTGAAAAAAAAATAAACAGGAAAAATAATGGTAAAGTAATTGCACCGTTGCCTAGCAACTGAGTATCAATAAATTTGGTTTATTTCAAAATCATCTGCGTGTCATAAACTTTTTATTAAATTAATAAAAATTGAAGGAAAAATGGCACAGATATAAGATTGGTATCATTGAAAAGGTTAAAGTTTGAACTTTAAGATGGTATAAAAACATTTTTGGGGTATAATTTGCTCCGAACTTACAGCAGAAAAACGGTTACTGTTAATTTTCAATTAACTGACTGTTTAATTGAATTTTGCACTTTGAAAAGTAGACAGTAATCTTCCCCTTGTCTTAATTAATAAGTGTGCAAAGTTTGGTTGAAATAAGTGACGTGGTTTAGGATATGTGGAACATACAAACAAACATACATACCCACAATGACTTTTATTTATATTAAGATTAAGGATTGCCTTTTGGGCCGGCTGCACCTGCGTGCTTTCATTGGTATGCGGAGTGGTCGATTGCTCTTTTTATTTTGTGCAATTTGATTATTTAAAATTTTTAACGGTTTTAACTGTAAAAACTTTTTCTGTGGATATTTTAATAGAATTTCTTAGTTGAAAAAAATTTTGACAATTTTTTTTTCTTTGAAATTTTGCTTAGAGAGATTTTTTTAAAGAAAATGGGAGTTGAGTCCACGATGGTTCCCTCTGCCGAAAAAATGGAATAAAAACGGACGCCAAATTGAACTTGTGTATCTCCTGCATCATAAGCCCCGGATCCTCATTGCTATGTAATTATTTTTTTTCTAGCCCTGTGATGGTTATGGACGTTCTTCAAGTGTGTTTTTTAATTCGTTTTAAAGAAACTAGAATCCTTTTTTGACTTGACTATATATATTTTTTGAATTCTTAAAACTTTTTTGTGTGTGTTTTCAGTGACGTTTTGTTTCGGAGTGTGGTGTGTTGTGTGTTGTGTTTTTTTTTTCGGGGGGGGGGGGCCGTTAAAGAAGTATTTGTTTGTGTGAGAAGAATTTGCTCGTTTTGTTTTTCTGTTGTTTTATGTGAATCTTAAAGTGCTTTTAAAATCAAAGAAAAGAACATATTTGCATAAATTTACTCCGGGAATTGTATTTTATATTTTTCCCCAGTCACACAGTACTGTGATTTTTCTATATTTTAGCTGTGTGCACATTGTAAATTGATATTTTGTAATAAGGTAATTGCTCAGAATTATTCTGAGATGTATTTAAAATCCACCCCTGTTTTTGGGTGTAGTATGTGCAATAGTTTAGTGTATTGTAGTGTAAGATATTGTATCATATGGGCTAATATTTTTGTTTCCTAAATCCACCCAGCTCTCCTTGTCCTTGGAGACTGGGGAGCTGTCCCCTTTCGTGCTGACGGCAGACACTTTTTTTCCTTCTAAATTCTTATTATTGCCCACCGTCCCGCTAAGGGTCTTGCACCCTTTCGAGTAGGTCGGGTCAGTGTGGGTTCCTTTCCTTTGCAAATAAATATAATAGCTTATACTAGGGGGCTCTGGCCCTGCTCGCTAAAGCTCGCCAACCCCCAGGAGGATTGCGCTGCAAACCCTGCTCGCTTCGCTCGCTACAATGAAGACACTGGGTGTCCTAGCACTGTTGTTATAAAATCTTATATATAAACACCCCCTGCTCGCTCCGCTCATCAACACCCAAGAATCACGTTGTGATTCTTTCGGAATCATTATGTGATACCAGCTCGCTTTGTTCGCTTGCCGTACAGTTATCGGTTTCTGCTAGTATTAGGAAATTATAAGAACGTTAATTACTAAAAGTAAATTTAAATTATTTGAAGTTGCATGAACTCCTAAAATTAATTTTTCATCAGTTTCTACAGTTAAAATCTTCTGGTAGCACAGATATATATATAAATGTTAGAAAGAAATTTGAAAGGTAATATTTATAATTCCAAGATGATTAAAAATCAAAATTATTTTCATCAATCAGAAATCAATCAATTAAACCTTTTTGGCATACACTTTTGACTATTTCGTCAACAGTTTATTTCAACATAATTTCATTCCACCAAAATTTTAAGTTTAAAACTGATAAGATAGCCTTTTCCAAATCTTCAAAATAAATTTTAAAAAATTGCTTTTTCCATCAAAATTTCAAATTTGCCCTCTATACCATTGTATAAATAAAATGTAATTCAGAAAAGCTTCCCCACATGTATACATGCTTATTCCAATAATTATTGAGTCTAGAAAGATTTAGTGTTTTTCTCAGTGTAGTAATTTGTGTTTTAAATCTCAGAAAATTCTTGATCGTCTCTTGTAGCAGAAAGATGTAACCCATCTTGCAACCTTTTAGATAAAAAAGGAGAGTTTAAAGAAAATAGTGGCTTGAAACATGTTCATATTAATTATTCAAAATTAAAACCCATAATAATTATTTACCCTTAGCATTTTATAATTGATTAGATACCTTTTTTCAAAATTTTCAAACATCGTTTTTCCCTTCAAAATCTTGCACTTTTTTAAACGAAATGTTGCCTCTGCACATGTAAACGCACTCCCTCCCATTATTATTAAGTGAAGGAAGGTACAATATTTTTCTCTGGATAGATGGACCTCGGAACATCTGAGCTGGCCAGAGATGAATAAACCAATTTTTCAGAAACTTTTAGCTGAAAAGGACATTCAGTATTAAGCACACATTCATTCATTTGTCGAATCCAAACTGTACGACTCAAACTTATTTAATTCAAACGATCTAAACTCGAAAAAAAATTCGCTGTTTTCGACTTATAACCAATTCAAGAATCTCGGCGTCAGGGTTGAGATTGGTAAACAAACCGATCGTTGCCAACGGGGAGAAAGAAATAAAGGTCCTTTTTGCGCCACGCATCAGCGTTTTATATAATATAGATGCGACATCCCATGGAAATAGAAGATATTTTTGCTGATAAACACTCAAAAAACATTATTCTGGGTTAATTGAGAACCGGCAGTTAAATGCATACTGGGCAATATACAGCATTTTCTAATCATTTAACAAATATTATCTTCTAATCAATTCGTTATTGTGATCAGAAGCCGAAAGACGTGTTCCCAATTACCACATAGTCTCTAGGGTAATTGGGAACGCATCGTGGTATTTAAGAACGTTCTTGTAAAGGAAGCTGGTTGAATTTTAAAGTATTTTGGAAAAGAGACATTGTTTAATGAAACCTACAGAATATGATTATGCACTCACAAAAAAAATATAGGCCTCTTCTCCATCACCCACTATCATTTTAAAAAGCAAAAAAAAAGTCAGCGTCTGCAAAATTCGTCCCCAACTGCCCCTAAACACAACATTCTTAGTATGTCTTTGGGTTTTCCTCCCATTTTTATTATAAATGTATATTGCGCTTATTTTTCAATAACAAGTATCTAAAATAAATTACTTTGCATATCATTGATACCTGCACCCTTTATCATTCATTATCAGACTTAAAAATAAATTTTTTTCTATGGAGATGCATGAGATCTATACGGTTTGTAAAAAATGAGCAGTCACTTTGAATAACTATTCATAAACAATTAATAATATGTGTCTAGGTTTCATAACTCAAATTAATAAATAAAGAATGTTAAGATATAGAATTAAGAATACAGAACATGTAGGAACTTGTCAGCTGTCTGAAGTTGTATGATCCTAATTAATTAATGTACTATTTTTCATTTTTTTCTAAGTTCAATTTTTATTTTAAATTAGCACTTTAGCATTAATGGTTCAATCAATCGTCAACTTTGCATGATAGGAGAGCACTAAATTCACCCCTTAGGGATAGCATTTTTTTTTTTTTTTGTTATCTAAAATAAGATGACCCCGCCTGTTTTGGAAAGGGGCTGTCCCTCTCATTCATTTAAGAAGGCATAGAATACTTGAGATGTTTATGGATTCCACGTAATTTTTGTGCCAAATTATAAAGCTAATTACTGATTAAATTTTAGTTTAAAAGCCTAAAAATGCGATACAGTGATCTCTCACTTATGCGCGGGTGCAGGGGACAGCAAAAAAAACGCGCATAAGTGAAAAATCACAAAGGGGAGCTTAAAAGTGAAACATCAATACAGTGCACATATATTGTTAATTAATACTATGTATTTACTACTGAAAAATGTAATAAGATGTTTCAAAATGCAAATACGTATATAACTTCCACTGATTATTTTTTAATAACACAAAGAAAACAGAAATGCTCCCGATTTTTTAAAATCGCTCTCAATGTCGATTCTGGGATGTTAAAATGCTCCACTAAAACTTTTTTTGAGGTGCAAGGATTTTCTTCGAATTTTTTAATAACATCCATTTTAAACGAAAGCGACAATTTCGTTCTTTTCTCCATTTTAAAACGTAACCATCTAACCATAACCAAAACTCCACAGGTGGTTCTTTCGTTAGCGATCAATGCCACATAGAACATAAAATACTAACTGCTGTATAAATGCGACTTACTGACGTCAATCACAAGAACCCCCTCGTACAACCCTGTGTATAAGTTAGAGGAATGTGTTCCTGGAAGCTGAAGAATAGAGGAAGGGCGAGGAAAGCATTCTTAGAAGCAGAACAAAAAGGGGTTTTGTTCTGCTTTCTTGCTCTGCTTTTAAAAGAAAACTTTTTGAACTATTTACTACTAAAATTTTTGCGACAGCGCATAAGTGAGAGGTGCTTTTTTAGTCCGACGCATAAATGAATAAGACTTATCATTGTGTTCCTATATCCCTGGCCGGGACTGCGGAAGAAACGCGCATAAGTGAAAAACGCGCGTAAGAGAGCGTGTATAAGTGAGAGGTCACTGTAATTCGATGCGCGTCAATATGACGGGCGCGAGAATTAAGGGATTAAATTGTGTGTTTTTAGAGTGTGTGTTTTATGGGGGCTGTTCGGAAAGTCTCCATTGATTTTTGGTAATAGAAAATAATTTTTTGTACTAACGATGAAGTTTGTTCAATAATAAATGCACCATTTTATTTCAGAACAATTCGTCTTCTTTAGGAAAGTTGCATTACCCCACTTTCATAGAAACGACCCTAACTTTTATCGGCAAAGAACTGCTCAAGAAGCTGTTCACAGTCTTCCAGAGAATTGAAATTTTTTTCCCTTTAGCGAATATTGCAAAGAGCGTAACAATGGCTGTAAGAAGGTGCAAAGTCAGGACTATATGGAGGGTGGAATAATAAAACATCCTAACTAACTCACTCGCCCTTCTCCGAAAATTGGCGCCAGGTTGCCAAAGGCATAAGTGGTCTAGCGTTATTCTGGTGAAAGACCACACCTTTACTATTAGCCAATCAATCTGGGCACTTCTGGTCCATTGCTTGCTTCAAATTGTCCAGTTGAATACTGTATTTAACCGAATGAATTTTTGGTTAGGCGACACCAACTCGTCATAGACGATGTCCATCCAATTCCACCAGCAACAGAGCAGAGTTTTCTTTCTGCCTTTGAGGTTGTTTCGAATAACACCAAGACTGTTTTACCTCAAAGTTATTGCAAAAGATTAATTTCTCATCAAACGTTATCATCCATTTAAGAAATGAGTAGTTTTGGTTGTGTTTGAACAATAAATAGCACGTGAAAATACGGTCAATTTAAAGTGTTCTCTTAAACAAGCAGAAAGACGACTTCTGATACGAAATTGCATCAAATGCTAATAAAAGGTCGAATTCGAGGCCCTATGCTATTTCACGAGTAATAATACGTTGATTAATTGTGAACATCGCCCTAATTTCGTCGTCATCAACCTCGGATGTCTTAACGGAAAAAAGAAACTCACCCCATCTCAATTTCACAAACCATTTCTGCTCTGTTCGTTCGCTTTCAACATTGTCCCCCCTCCCAGTAAACAGCGAATATCTTTTTCGCAGCTTGAAGCAATCTTGCTTTTGAGGTTATAATTGTCGAAAATCCACTTCTTAGTTCTTCATATTTATACTGACACCAAATAAATACAATGAAAAAATATTGGTGAACTCACCACCTTTCAGAAAATATCTAATTTGAAAGGTTGGTAACAGCAATTCAACGTCCGTACAGTGATCAGAGCAAGTTATCGGAAAACGACGGACACTTTCCGAACAACCCAGTAATTAGACTTTTTTTTCGTTGGAAATGCATTGGCTGGTGATGGTTAACTGAAATCACAAGAGGGATGTGTTTTGTTTCGTGAATTTTTGAGAATGAATAATTGTATTTACAGCAGGATGGAGCACTTTCGCATTGCCATTGCGAAGTGCGGACCTATCTTGATGCTTTTCTGCTGAACAAATGATTAGGTTGAAGTGGTAGCGTTGAAGTCTCCCCACACTCACCGGATATCGAAACAATGGAGTGGTGTAGAGAGAATACTTGAAGTGTAATGCTTATAGCTCAATAGCAGCTACAATCAACGAATTGAAGGCGTCATTGAAAAAGAATTAATGATGCATTAATGCACATGCGTATACGCATGTGACCCCTGTCAGTAAAGCTTTCATCAGTTGCATTAACTTCCACTCTCTTTCATCGTCATAGTTTTAGCTCTAATGAAATAAGAGGAGAAGAGACCGAGGGGATGAATTTTTCTTTTCGTAATAACTCCGGAGATCTGGAATCTACCATTGCATTCCGGTTAGCCGATAGTTTTCTTCTCACGATGATTCTGCCTTTACTTCGCATTCATTTGCATTTCCAAAGGAAAGTATTAAACAGTAATAGCATGGTGTTGGTGAAAGTGATTGTATAGTATTTTTTTCTTTTTCAAATGCTAGAAGTGTTCCTCTTCCCCAGGCAACTTTTGTTAAGCGACAGTTGGACTCTGTGATTAAGGACAACTGTCAGCTATCTTCTATATTAAAAAGCTATCTATTAAAAAGAAAGAAAGAAAAAATAATAACTACGATTTCGGGGCTGTTTATAAATGTATCGTGCTGCCATCTATGGATGAGAAACGCAACTTTTTTTTATAATTTGCAATTTTTGCATCATAATTGTAAACCGCACTAAAATTTTGGAATTCTAAAAGTATTACTTTAAATTTAGATAAACTTTGAAAAAATGAAACTCAACACACAAATGCAGGATTCAAAATAAGTTTGGTAATATATTTCATTAAAATAGGAGCGATTTCGGTTAATCTTTTTATGCATAAAAAGTAGATTTTCTAACATAGATACAGGGCAGTTTTTTTATATATCTACCAACGGGAAGCACTTAGAAAAAAATATTTTGTGAAAAAAATTATATGTTCCAAAAGTCACTTGTAGGTGGAAATGTGGCAATGACAGCACAGACCGCAGATGAAATTTCAAAATGCAAATTCAAGATTACACACTGGATAGCATCTCTAACACTCTGGGCTATAAAAACAGCGGTAAAACTCCGAAAACATTCCGATTATTAGCTGAGTTCAGCAATCCTATCATATAACTTCAGCGTGTGTTACTTCTCTAGTTGTTTTCCCGGATATAACCCCGTACAACTTTTTTCTGTATGGTTATTTGAAGTACAAGGTCTATTTTGATGTGATCCCGAAATTGGGGACTTTAAGGGACAACATAACAAGGATTATGATGAACATTCCTAGTGACATGCTACGTTTGGCAATATATTAAAAAAAATGTGCACAACAACGTGCCATCCACGCGAATGATGGTCACATTGAAAGAGGTCGATATTCTTGCTAGCGAAGTGAATTAGTTGAATAAAGTACTATTGTGCACTAAAATTTCATCTATTTTACTCATCCGTCCTTTACAATCCTTTGGGTAACTGAATTTTCTTAATAAAGAGTTATTGCACAGAAATTCATTCTTTTTTACTTTCTCGTATACGAAGTATACAAAGAGAAAGTATTGTAATTGTCAAAAAATTCGAACTCGAGATTTTGACGAATCTCCACGTTTTAGATCTCCTTGAGTCATAAAAACACAATTTTGGAATTATGTCTGTCTGTGTGTGAACATGATAACTCGAAAACTAATAGAGCTCCGGGGATGAAATTTGGTACGTGATCTTGAAACATGAATTTTAGGTATTTTTGAAATTTCAGACAAAATCCGTCGACGGGAAGTCAGTCTGTCCGGCTTCCGCTTTCATGTGAACACTATAACTCAAACACTTGAATAGCTGGATGGATAAAATTTAATACACAGTTTTATCATCAGGAATGTAGGTCCGTATGAAGTTTTGGGCCAAATCCGTCAAAAGGTTGACTGTCTGTCGGTCTGTATAATCGCATACTTCTAAATACTATAACTCGTAAACCCTACGGATTTGATGCATAAAAATTGGTATGAAGCCTGCTAACATTAATTGTAGATCCGTGCCCAATTTTCGTTTCAATCGGTCGAAAAAAAGATGTTCAAATTGCCTATTTGTCTTTTCTCATCACACAATGACGCGATTCACTTGCGCTAACCTCTTCTACCCACACCTTTCGCCTCCAAGCTTCCGATTCCCAAGCTTTTTTCTTCCACTGCGTTAGGCACGCTTGTTCGTTTTAATGCCTTTTAGTTTGTTTTTTTCTCCACATGTGTTAGGAGTATACGAGAAAGTTTAGGAGAGACCACTCCCGCTGGTTGTATTATGTCTCTGTATTGTAACATCTGCAACCTGAGCGTGAACTAGCACTTTGAAGTTTTATATCGGCTCCATATATTCCACTATCGGCAACTTTTGGACATAAAATTTTTTTCCTCCTTCGAAATATTTTTTCCCATATCCTCAAATTTGGCAGCATTCCAGTTGATAAATTTATCTACAGATGGTTCTGAGCAGCATCAGATTGAAAAAAGATTTATTTAAATTATATTCTTTTATATTTTATATATATTTAAATATAATGCAATTTTTCAAAAAAAAATTATACATTTCATAACGGTTTAAATCTTCATTCCCTTTTCACAATATGCTTCTCAAATTTTGTTTAAAAATCTATTTATCTAATCAACGTGCATATTATGCAAGGTGATCTTCACTGCCATGCTATGAAATAGAAACCCGCTGCAACAGAAATATGTATTTTGTTCTTGAGTCTTGAACTGTTCATAGGTAAAGCCTTACATGCAGATGCATTTTATTGGTTTTTCTCTTCAGGTTTTAAAAATTTTGTGTAATAATATTGTTCTTTATACAACAATATATAAATTTTCAGTATAAAGTCAGTAAACCGACAGTGAGCTACCCGGGTCCGAAATCGGGGGTATGCGTGGTGATAAAGTAGTTTTAACGTCTTCATATGCTTGCTTTTGCCAACATACTAGATGAAAATATGTGTTTCAAGACATTAGCCCAACCTGAGTGATTGTGTACCAGTACCATAGCTGATCTATTTTTTTAATTTATGTGTGTGTGTACTCTCTTGCGAGTGACACAAATCATGAGTGTATATTTTGGATATTCCGTAAAGCAAATATCCACCTATTAATTTTAGCAACTCTTATCTGAAACAAAGTCTGCAGTACAAAAATGATTTTCTGATGATTAATTATATATATAGATTTTGCTTTTGTTGCATTAAAACTTATTTATTGAATACAAAATAACTGGAAAATTAATTTATAATCTCTACAGATTTTAAAATTAAATCACTGCAAGATCTAGGTTAAGGCGGGGAAACATGGTAAACAAGGTAACTCGGCACCGCTTCTGTATTTTTTAAAAGATAAAGAAATTTCCAAACCACTAATTCACAACATTCGATATGTCTTCCATCGACAACAACGGTCAGGCCACAGGTCGCACTTGTACTAAGCTATTCGTATAAGGAAGGAATTTCTCTGTTTATAGTTTCAGATACTACTGAATTGAAGCTATTCTGGTGAAAATTTTATAGTTGTAATAAAAATAACTAGGTCACTTTAAAGATTATATTAAAGAGCTTTTATTTCCATTTGATTTCATTTTTTGTTGTTGTTGTTTAGAATAAAAAAGTTGTAAAGGGGTACCCAATTGCCCTCTTTCAAAAACTGGTTTGGGGCAACTGGGTATCCAGTGATCAGTTATCCCTGAATTTCTAACAATATATTTTGTGCCTCAGTCTTGGAAACTTCGCTGTTGAGCGAATAGCATAAGTGGCAGTAGTAGAATCATTAATACTTTTACGAAGTTGTAAAGTTGTTTCCCTGACATTCTAATCTCATGACACGAAAGAAATTTTTGTAGATGTTTCACTGGAAATCAAGTCAATGATCTCCAACCTTGGCGACAAACTTAGCGATTATTTTGGCGACGGAACAAATTTGGCGACAAAATGAAACTTCAAGAAAATTCCTGAATTGTGATCCTATCTCTACTGAGGACGGAAATATCAAGAACCTTCGAGAGAGATTTATGTGACATCACATCCTGTCGGAAAAGGTAAAAATACCGAAATCTCATTGAGTGAATTATTTGGAGTTTTCACCTCAGTGCAAGCTAGTCAGTTAATATTCGCTGAGCGCTATTGAAGGTGCTGTCATTGATTTTTATTATTGATATGCTGTCTACTCGTATTATAAATTTATAAAAATGCTGATTATTTTAGCTTATTAGTGCCTTGCTGAAATTTTCGTGGTATAAAGAGTCATTGTTTTGTTGTTCCTGCTTGTTGGACTGCATTCACGTACACCTACCAGACACTTTTGTAAAAATATGTTTATTAATCATTCTAACATTTTACTACATTTTATCCAATTTAAAGGGTAAAGTTCACTGAACATTTTGATATCTTACAATAGTAAAAAAGAGAAAAATTATAGCTTGCAGAGACGTTAAAACTCAGAATCAATTTGTGATGTAAAATCGGTACACACTGATCCCGTCTCAACCTATTTGATTTCAATAACTCAGTCACTTTTATATTTTTTAAAATTCTATACCTTCTAAAACTACATTAATCTATCACTATCTAAATACTCTGATTTAACACTTCGCAAGATCCTGCGTGTGGGGATATGTGAATATATTAAACAGCTGTATATTAATTTCCTAGTAATTTAGTGTAGATAATCCGAGATCTTGCAACGTGACATCTGAAAAATATGATTTTGAGTTGAACTAATTGGATCAATGCGCGTCTTACGTAAATAGATAAAAGGTACTTCATTACATTTGTGAAATTCCGATTTTCTCAAATTAATAGCTGAATATAAAAAAATCTTAAATTAATGATTCTCAGACAGGGATACACAGTCGTTTAAAGACGCAAGTTTAAAGATGCAGTAGAAAAATTACGAATCCTTTAACTCAATTGCTATTCCATTTTATTAGACCTAATGTAAGATTTTTCGGGTGTTAACCGATGCAAGTAAAGGTCCAGAACAAAGTTAATAAAAGTTGAGCTAATATATTTAAGGTATGTGCCTACCCTAAAATCGCTGTTTTCACGAAAATTTTCGAAATTTTTTTTATTATTTTCTATTAAAACTCATACATTTAGGATTCCAAAAATGGTTTATTTTAGTTTCTTCGATATTTAGAAGCAAAGTTATTGCCTTAATTATGAACCGGAAGTGAAAGTTTTGAAACCAAAACTAAGCCATAGAATTGAAAACAACGCATCTAATTAGCTATTTCTTTACTCATAAACAATGTGGATGCAGAATTTACTTTTTAAACATAGAATTAAGTTTTATTTATTTATTTATTATTATTTTATACGTATCTGGCAACTGCTTCTCTACTTATGGGATATTTTACCTAAAGAAAATTTCGCTCACTCCAAACACTGTTATTAGGTACTAAGATAGCAGTTTTATTATTCAACTCAGGCGATATAGGGCTGATATCTGTATTTAAACATCTTAATGTAAAACTTGAACCAGAAATTATTTAAAAAATTGATTTTGAGAGAATTACGAAATCAAAGCGACAAGTAGAACAAAAAACAAAATTATCAAGAAAAAAATTAAAATCTAAAAGAAAATCAAAATTAATTAAAAATTAAGTCAAAGAAGGCTTGACTTACAAATACTGTTAATTTTAAGTTGTTAAAACATGTATATAATTTTTTGTGGGACTTTAAAATCTTTATTTGCGTTTTCTGGAAAACTGTTATTTTCATTTTTTTATAATGCGATAAATCTCATTTCTTAAAAAGTTTTTAATATATTCAAATGAAATTTTACGACTATATTCTATACATCTGCAGGTATGTTGTGAACCTCAATTATAGCTTGAAAGTGTATAATTATTTATTTTAGAGCTGTTTTATATGAAAAATTGATAGTTTTTTCTTGTAAAAACCTGTTGCCTATACAAACTTTGGTACATCTCAGTAACTTTAAGTGGTACTCTAAATATTCTGCTTCACGACACAGGTAAATGTATAACAAATATATTATTGAAACAAAAAGTGAAATACATGCATTAGAATTTGTTATAGGACATTTGGCGTAAACGTCAATATTTACTAAATTTTTATTTCGAAAATAAATTTTTTTTTCACTAAAATGGCATTTGACTTCACAGTTTTATACACTATTATAACTGAAAACATAAATGTTGAATAAAAATTTCATTTTTTTTTCAAGAAAAGTGCTCCGAAGGTAGGCACATACCTTAACTTGATTCGCACTACCTGATTGTAATTAAACGAATTTTACCAACATAATAGTTAAGCTATGTGCGTTTCAGCCGATAGCGTTGCTCTTGATAATAAACAATTTAGAACCATTGTTAGCTACTGTATATACTTTTTCTTCAGTCATATCATATGAGAAGTTGGACGATTTGAAACCTATTAGCATCATTTTGATATATTCAACAAGCTTCAAAAGGTTCTTGTTTTTAATATGTCTTAGGCAGTAAATAGACAGCTTATTAGACTCACAGTCTTGTATTTTGTGAGTTTTCTTGACCTCTTGTTGACGAGAGAGGTCAGTTGTCATCTTTTGTTGTTTGAGCGTTTGTAGTGGAAGACACTGTTTCTCATTTTCTGACGATTTATGTAGTAAAAGAAATTAATTAATTAAATATTTTGGTCTCTGTATTAAGTTGTGATAATAACGGTTTTTTATAAATGCATTTGCTTTAATAGAACCTGTTATTATTTTTATTCTGAAATTTATAACATATAGGTGTATAAAAAATAAATATCACAGAGTAATTTTTTTAAAAATGCTGGTTTTAAAAAAAATTAGGCTAGTAATGATATAAATGTTTAGTTGTAGAAAGATGTTGCTCAGTCTAGAATTTCTACTTTTACTCGACGAGATTCTTATGGGGATCCATTTGAACAATTGTCTACTAATATGCGACAACTTATTTTGAAGAAAGGTTTGGCAGTGGAAAAAGGTGGAAATGTCACCTATTCACTGTGAACGAAATCAGAGGAGATATGAGGTATATTTGTAGATTTTGTATGGTATGTTTCATCAAGAAAATTGTTTTCAAGCATATCACGTCAGAAAGCATTGGTACATTGATTATTATTTTGTTTGTTTTTGTTTCCACAAAATAATGTACTTTTGAATTGTTTTATTTTATGATATGACTTCGAAAAATATGTGGAAATTAGGACCATATATTTTAACAGCATTCTGACATTAATGCATTGCGCATCGAGTTATGTGTTCTTGTTGAAAAGGAAAATAAAGCACACAGAAACCACTTGTTTGAATCTTTTCTACTTTTATTTTCACCATCAAATTTCTAGAGAATGTTACATAATGTCCACGAAACTACAAGGATTCGGAATTAAAGGACCCCTTCGAAACAAAGCGGAAACAAATTTACAATATGTACACACAGGAGATTCCACCGCACAGATCAGGTCACTAACACTAACCTACGAGACAGAACACTAAAAATGAGACTGCACGGAAACACTACACATCAGAAAGTAAATGTATTCACAGTACAGATGCGGAACAAGTCCGGGGCGTTATCGCCCAGCCAGAATTGGGGAATGAATCGTAGGTCGCTGTTTTTGTTACCATTTGTAGCTTTTATTTTGTATAAACCATGACATAAGTGTATGAAATGCTCAGCATTCACTTAGTTATAACAGTGTCGTGACAATACGAATACATTATTCACATCTGGATATTGAAGTATTTGTTCATAATTTAGAATTCAGTAATAATATCTTATCTATGATGAAACATAAAATGGTTTCAGTCTTTTTAGTTAAATAAACCATGAATCTTCAAAGATTAAATAAGGAGATAAAATTATCCTGGTTCAAACCAGAAAAATATTTATCTCCAAAAGAATACATAACACTCTTAAAACAGTGAGTATTTAAAATTGTTTTGATAAAGGGCAAATTTTTTTACTTCTTAGAAAAAAAGGAATTGGAACGTATCTTAATAGCTTATTATTCTATGAAATAAACCTCCTTCCGGTTGAAAACAGAAGAAAGCTCATTCAAGGCAGTGTAATACAGTATTCTTAAAACTGTGGTATTTAAAATTGTTTGATAAAGGGCAAATTTTTTTACTTCTTAAAAAAAGGAATTGGAACGTATCTTAATAATTTATTATTCTATGAAATAAACCGTCTTCCGGTTGAAAACAGAAGAAAGCTTATTCAAGGCAATGTGACATAGTATTCTTAAAACTGTGAGTATTTAATATTGTTTTGATAAATCACAATGTGTTTATTATTTTCTAAAAAAAGTAAATAAAAAGTATCATTTTTTATGTATTAAAAAAGTATATATTTTTTTCTTATAAATGAAAAAAATTATGCTACCAGATCTTTATATTTGCACTTAACACTTAAGGTTTTGTAAAGTAAGTGCCTAGAAATAATTGATTGGTGTTAAAGAGATGAAAACAGCCATTTACTGAAGGATTATCATAAAAATTTATCTGATGATAAATGATAGTATGAAAGATTTTATTGCTTATCAAATTATTCAAGTTATTTTTCACGGATAAACAGATTTATATAAATCACTATGTATGTAATTCTTATTATTAAGAAAATTTCACAGCAAATGGGATGAAGATGGAAAATTATAAATGAACCTTCAATTCAAATATTATAAAAATAGAAACTAATTCTTTTCATTCTAAGTAACAGCTGCTATGCCAAATTAATTTCCAATACAACATTAATAATAACAACACTTTTGTATTTTTTGACCACAATCAAGAAGCTCGGCAATTTTGATGTTCCTTAAAAAACGAAAAACTGAATTTCTTTGTACATTTTCTGGATCAGTTCTCTTGAAAAGAAATACTGAATTATAAAATCACTTGAACCGCCCAGGATAAAAACGAATCCAGTTTTTGTTCATGTCAACAGTTCAAACCTTCCACCGGTACAGAAATCAAACAAAAATAAACAAGCTCGCTGGTAAAACATATTTACAAAGATTCAACCGGTATTAAAATTGCACGTTGTAGATTCTGAAATGCTTCTGATAGTTTAAGTGAAGTTTCTGCAGAAGCATATTTCTGAATGAAAAACTAATAAAGCAGTGCAGATGTGGTTTTACTATTATGAAACATCGTAAGGCTTCTTAAACTGTTACCACACGAGATTCCTAACTTTCAGATTGACAAAAAAAGTGTTCGCTCTGGAAAAAAGGCTGAGAAAATTTGTGTTCTTATACGAATTTTTTTTAAAGTCAGCTGCACCTTTGGTTCTCATGTCATTATGTGTACGACCATAGAGCATTTCTTGTAAATTTACGTTTCGTATGTTAAGGTATAACAGAATATGTAAGGATACCTATAAAGCGCAGGGAAGAATTTGGTCCAATCGGCCATGATTCCACCTTTCTGTTATTTAATTATAAATAGACATATACTGATACTGGTGATATTACTGTTAACAAATGCTACTGAATACTGAACAGTTAATCAGATCTCAATCAGAAGAACCTCATATTTACTTCATCCATATAAAAAAATATTATCATTAATTGATACTAGAAGGTTTGCTTAGTAATGGTACCCAATATGATTGCTTTTATTGTTGTTGATTTCCTTGCAAATAATTAAATTACAGTTCAATATATCTTCAAATTAATTATTAAAATTTGTATTTATTTTGATTTTACTGTCATAAAAAAACTGGACGTCTTTCTGCTAAGATAACTTTCTCCGATTCTTGTCTCCTGCCATAGAAACCGGGCTTTAGTAATTGAGATTCTGAAGTCGTTCATTTGCCCTTAATACATTTAACGACAAGAAAAATAAGTATTTTACACCATATCATCTTCATCTAAAATGGTAAGGTATCGTTTCTGTGACAATGACTATATCGCAGGCTTTGTGTAACAGATAGCTTAATCATAACTAAAAGAGGTATTGAATGTTAGAATCTGTTGAGCGATTTCATATCAAAGTTAATTAGAGTATCACTTTTATTTAATATAAGTATCTAAGTGTGTGAAACTGAAATGACATGGCTAAAATCAGTACTAAAAATTTAAAAACTTTCTTAAGTTTAAGAAGCCCTCAGTGATAGTTAATTTAATTAGCATCTTTCACCACATTTCAGAAAACAAAGAGATTTAACAGATGATTTTTTATCAAATTTAAGTAAAACATAGCTGATGCATTGCTTTACATAGGGTTCTGACTTCTCTTATTTTTTTTTTTTTACAAAATGATCATCTGGATGCAATATTTCAATATTAAAATTTTAAATTGAAAATATTACGGAAAAAAATAAAAAGAATGAATTTTAGTTTTCATTCAGCAATACTTTTAACAGCATAATACAAAAAATAAAATTTAGTTTTTCAACATTTGAATCAGCAATAATAAAGAACATCCTGATTATACACAACAACATAGAATTCTTGTTCAGTTAAATTAGTGAATATTTACAGTATCTGACATTCACGACAATCAGTAACAATAAACACTTTAACAATATGCAGTATACCACAATTATCGATATGTTGAGAATTTTTCACTATGCAGCGCTTACAGGAAATGCAAAACTTCGACAAAAATGAACATTTGAACAGAAGAGAGTCACATAAATAGATATTTTATTTAAAATTTGTTTGGTTAAATTTCTTTTTTGATGGAATATAAATACTCTCTTAATACCATATCATATTCATTCAAAAAATATCAGCAATTTAAAAGTAAGTAGCTTTAGTTTTTTTTTAACAATGAAATATTTGATTTTTACTTTACTGTTTTTAAAGAAAAACAATTTGTTGTGAGAAAGTGATAAATTAACATTACCCCGATAAATAAGTCCAATTTTATCTTATGTTAAAAGACTCAATAACTTATTTTTAAAAATATATATATATTAAGTTTTATTGATTCTGATTCGGCTTATAGCTTTTCATAATTTGTAAAACAATGGCATTTCAATTCTGATACCTTTAAGAGAATCTCTTAGAATTGATTAAGTTAAATTAAGATGAAGTGTTTGAATTATGTGATATTAACACTCTCATTAATTTTTACTTTTTCTTAAATAAAGTTATGCTTATAATAATTTTTCTATAGTACCCGAATATAGAGCAAAATGTAGTAACAGAAAGTAAAGTAATCGATGTTGATAAGTCATTTCTTATCAGATTACAGTTATAAACTTAAATTATTAAAAATTTTAATTGATCAAATTCAATATTTTTGTAGATTTAAAATGAAAGTTCTTATTTTAGATTAATTTCTTGTTAAATTTAAATTTTCCAGCGTATCAGAACTATAAAGTATATTTCAGTCCGAAAAGTTGAATTTAATTTCAAATAAAATTATGCTTTTGCTATGATTAGAAAATAAAGAAAAAGGTATTGAATGCTGATACTTTTTGCGCAGCAATCCTATCCTTGACTTTTCAATTATTATGAAGATAATGAGATCTCAGTCATATAGATTTAAATGGTCTTAACACAGAAAAGTAAATGAAAACAGATGGGCATGTGAATTCACCTGAATGCGCAACCAGTACTGCGCATGCATAATAGTTAACTAATGAGGGTAAGACGCAGCACAAATACATATACAAGTATACAACTTTGGCTTATACAACACGCTGTACAAGTATAAATACCTCTCGATGAGTGAAAGTTATAGGTCACCACTGAGAATTCACCAGGACTAATGAAGTGCTACACGAAACAATAGGACACTCTTGTTGCAGTGTGGCATGAACAAATCCATTGAAAGAAAGCGGAAACCATGAAGCTGCAGCAGTCCTTCGAAATTGTTCATGACTTATCAACAGAGCTTCGCCCTTCTACACAGATAGGAATACATTTATACAACCCCGAGAAGTACGGTGTCTTTTTTACAAATAGTCACAGTTTGAAGTTTCAACCAGAACAGGAATTGGAAACAGTAGAGGATTTTCTCCAGGTTTGAATCGGGACCGGGCATGTTAGCTACGTCTTGCAAAATATGTTTTATTCACTATGCCCTTAGTCTCATTGGTTCACAGTTCCAGTTCATCGATGCGAGAAGTATTTGTGTGTACAATCAGTTTTATGGTCTTGTGATTCTTCTCTTTATTTATCAGTGGGTGTAGCCTTAGTAAAAATACAAAAGCATCATTTGAGGTTTTTCATATAGACAAATTTATATTTACTTCAAATTATTCAAAACTGTGTGGCAGTACATAACATTTCAGAGCTAATAGTATTGCACAAAATAACATCTTGTTGACAACTGTGAGAAGTTGTTGTCAAACTATACAAGAGCTTTTGAGAGTGGAAACAGTAAGAAAGAGAAACAGGCCTTCTCTTCTCTTTAAAGTAGTTAAGAATGAATAAAAGAGATTTGGACACCAATAATGGTAGGTTGTATGATTGCTAAGAATTTATGGTTCGTTTCAAGAATTGCTTAAATAATTTTTGAGTAAGAAAGTGATTATTGAAAACGATTGAGTGACTATCAAAAATTGATTTTCTAATGCGATCACTGCCTTCGTATACACAGTTATTCAATTTTTTATTCAAAATTATGATTTATCAGGTGTTTTTTAACATTATTAATTGACCAGCACTTTGAAACACTGATGTTAAGAGATCACGTATAATATAAGGATGGTTTATCTGCAATATGTATTCCGGTAGATTTTTTTTTTTACAAATTACGTATGCTTATTATTATTATTATTATTATTTTAAAACGACTTTTTGTTGCTGATACATAATGATAACATGCTATGAAATTTGTAGTATCTTCATCATTTTTATTTAATAAAATTGTTAATATATTTTCAAGTTAATCTTCATTATTGTTCACATATTTTATTTGATTATTGAAAAGGCATTTTCAAGCTTATATTATCTTTATAATTGCTCATATGTTTAATCTAATAAAATTGTTGACTTTAAGAATATAATCTTTTCTCAATTCACTCATTCTTTCAGTCTGCTGATGGAAAATTTTCTTTTATTGTTGTAATATTACTGCTGGCGATTGAACTTATTTTGTGTATATTATAAATTTTAGACAGTTTATTTATTTTATATTTTTTAATTCCTATACTTAAATTTACGTCACGTGCTTCTGTCTGTAACAATTATTTTAGAAAATAAATTTCATTTTGCGTGATTCTCGTCAGACGGTTTACCTGTGACAACACGGTGGTGACAACTGTTGATGCCAATGCTTGGATATTTTCAAATATCCATTATTCTTAGCAACCAAATGCGACCCTCAAAAGCTCTTGTAGTGCCATAAATAAATACATTAAAAATACAAATTCACATATCATTTTTATAAGTCCATGAAGAGTCCTTTAGGAATGCCCTGAGAAAAACATGTCTCTTTCGTTTAAAGTGTGGGGAAAAAAGGGCTTCGTGTTATGAAGAAAGAATCTAACAACGTGCGGTGAAGTGATCAGGCTTCACCGACCAACTGAAAGACAGGAAACACAAAATGCGGATGTTTGTTCCTCGTGCCTCTACTAAAGCAACAGAAACGCCTACCTCCAATCTTCTCTCGGCCTTTTAACACACTATAAAAAACAGAAAAGAAAAATGCCTGTGAGTATGCTAAAGAAAGCAAAAGAATTCGATTTTTCTAATTTAAATGATAAAACAAAAAAGTCCAAGAAAAAATAATTTGTCCGAAGGAATTTACCAGAAATGTGGCTGACTTTTTAATACATTCGATGAAATCTTCCAAAATCACCAACTAAAATATAATAAAGGCGATTTTTTAGCTTAAAATGCATTGGACTCTTAACGAGAATTTTAAATGCAACTATGCTGGTTTGGTGTTCTTTAAATTACAATTTTCTTACAGCTATAGAAGCTTTACCTTCTTCTATACTCCTCATAATACAAGGAATTTCAAGAACACAAACCCAATTTATATCAAAACCTTTTATAAACGCATTTCATTTAACTAAACTTATGATTATAACAATTCATTTCGGCAAACAAAGTAATTCTGTCATTAGAAGAACGATTATTTGTTTTTAAATTGAAACTATTGTTACTTCTCTTTCTCTCAAGACTATTTATTTAGCAATTCAGATCGTAAATAAGATAATACAATTTATACAATTAATACTTATCCTCAAAATCCAAAATTATTTTTCAAATTAATCTCACTGGACTATCCTTATAACATTAATTCATCAAAAGTCTTTACCCTGACAACTTGAACAGAATTTTGTAACTACTACATTAGTTTTATTGAGAAGAAAATGAGAGCAGTGCGCATTTGCACCTTGCAAACTCATTTAAAAACATACTGAATTTTAATATATTTTTAGTTAAAGATTTGTGTAAAAAATTATATATTTACTGGTGAAAACTAACGCTAAGCCTTGAGATTTTCAAATTAATTTTATCAAAAGTTTCGTACTCATTACAAAACTTTTGAAAAAAATTATAGTTCTAATGGTTTTCATCTCTCAATTCTAAAAAGTGTTCACGTATTACACCGAAGAAAAATACACTTTTCAAAGATAAAATCAAATAAAACCTAAAATAAACTTCAGATTAACTACGAACACGCAAGTCGAAGAGTTTTCTCAAGAAGAAATTATCATCATTCTGGCAACTAAACTACTCAGAATTTCATGCATTTGCGCAAAAAAATAATTGCGTGAAAATTGGAAAATATTTTTATTTTCAACGCATGCTTAGAACACCAAACCACTTGTAATGCTTGCACGATAACGTAATTTGCGAATTGTAACTCTGATTTTTGTTCATATAATTTCATACTGTTAAATAATGCTTCTTACTGTAAATCTTAAGAATGAAGGGAAAAAAATTAATATGGGAAACTGCTTTTAAAAATAAATAATTCATGAAAAGCATTAAAATAAAGATATCACAGAGGCAAAAGGAACTGGATTTGTATTTTATTATGAAAGTTATCCAATTAGTTCATAAATAAAATAAAATCTCCGGAACATAGGTATTTGCGGCTTTCAGGGCGAATAAGCCAACCTTCATCTAGATGCTTTACGGGAATAAGTCCACATTACAGATAAAAATGCCCAAGCATTTGAAAGCAGAACTCCTATACGTCCCAGAAACTCCAATACACCAGACTTTCTACATGCATAAAAGAGATTCCACATTCCGCGTTTTAAATATCACAGGCTATGATTAGGAGGTTGAGTCTTCAACAACAACATCAGCCCTCCTCCGTGTGATCGGAGAAAGGGTATCTTAGACTTGAATGGGATCAGAGTCTGAACTCACCGTGGAGGTGGTGAGCGTGGTGGTGATGCGGGTGGTGATGGTGAGGGTGGTGGTCTGTCATCACCTGTGGAATCTGCGGCGGCATCGTGGAGGCTAGCTTGTGCTCTTTCTTCCACTTCATGCGCCGGTTCTGGAACCAGATCTTGATCTGTCGCTCGGAGAGGCAGAGGGCGTGGGCGATCTCGATCCTCCTCCTCCGCGTCAGGTACCGGTTGAAATGAAACTCCTTCTCCAGTTCCAGGGTCTGGTATCGGGTGTAGGACGTCCTTTGTCGCTTTGTCTCACCCATGGCGTTCACACCGTCTGGAAAGAAATAGAGAAGATCTCAGTAGGATTCGCATGTTCAAGTATGAGCAATCAGCATAGTACCATCATACATATGCTTAGATTCTGACGAATAATTGGATAAATAAAAGCCTTTCAAGGAACAATCTTAATAACACAATCAAGGTTTCGCAACTTGACCATCATCATGTGAAGGTATATCTTGAAGGAATTCTAATGAATTGATAATAACAGTTAGAAGAGATGGCATTCACACCGCTCACCAAATCTCGCCCCCATAAGACATCTTTTATGTGAGATGTCTAAAACACAAAGTTTAAATCTGAAGATAAAGAGCTATCAAAGAGTAAAAAGCAACCGTTGAAAGAGAATGTGCCCAAATACCAGCTAATATATCGTCACTTAACAAACAACACCACCTACCTAAATTTTTTAAAATTTCAAAGAGGAAGCAAATACTCAATTTTTTGGAACCAATAACGAATATTTCTGAATTTCTTTTCACATCTGCTAGGAAATTGCGGTCTCATGTTCACATCAGATGATAAAAAATTTCGAAATATTTGTACTTGGTTGCGAAATATTGAGTATTTTCTTCCTCTTGGAAATTTTAAAAAATTGAAATAGGTGGAGTTGCTTGTTAAGCGACGATACATGCACGTCGGTCACTCCATAGGCCTGCTCAATAATGACCGTCAATTCAAACACTCCCGGTAACTGACAAACTAACAACGTTTTTGCTTATTAATTTGAGTCCTAAAATTTTAATGTGTGTTATTAATCGTTTATGTAGTAGTTATTCTATGCCTGTATTCCCCTTTTTGCACATCGTATATTAAGATACATTTCCTACACCTCTTGCCGGCTGTATTCTCATATGGTGGATGTATCTGTTCAGACGTGGAGGATTTGAAGGTACCAGAGAGCTACTCGATTATCTTCGGGAATAATTACTGGAGGCCTAAACTCTAGAGATGTATATCTATGCTTAGTGCCTTGAGTGACATCTTTGCTCCTTGTGCAAGAAAACGACCACTAATATCCAAGACATACGATGCCATTATGTCTTGAACCAGCGAATTTTTCGAGGTGACTTTAATTAGACACTTGAAGACATGCTGATAAGCTATTTTTTTCCGGCAAGCGAATTTTCTTTAGGTAATTCACAAATACTCGCACTTTTACTCGCTGTTATGGTCCCCCCCCCTCCCCTCCCCTAACATATCACTATAATAAGGCCAAGTGATTGGGCTATATCATTTTTATTGCTTCGCTATCATGAAGTTTAAGCTTTTTTTTTTAATGAGTGCAGTTATTTAAATTATAACTAAATATAAGTATAGAAAAATGTGAGCTAAAAAAATCAGACGGTATGCCTTATTTTGTTTTTAAAAAAGAGGAAAAAATTATATACTATTGTTTT
Source organism: Araneus ventricosus (assembly GCA_013235015.1). Taxonomy (NCBI): domain Eukaryota; kingdom Metazoa; phylum Arthropoda; class Arachnida; order Araneae; family Araneidae; genus Araneus; species Araneus ventricosus. Next base: position 1,098,562 of record BGPR01000173.1, on the reverse strand, counting down.
AAGATCATATGCACAAAAATTGAGCCAGAGCTGTTCTCATCAATAAGTTATTTTATTTTCAGAAAATAACTTTTATTATTTTTAATATATGTTCTTAGATAATAAATTTTATTTCTTCGCATCCTTGAGCTATTCTGCAATCTAAGATAATTAAAGAGGATAATAAAAAAAATGCATAAATGAAATGTAAAATTTCAAAATAATATTACATAACATTACACACTTTTACAACTAAAAATCGTAAGCCAAAAGAGATTGGAAGGTTCTTCCTTTGTAAAAATGACTTCTAATGTGTTATTATATCGGCAACGATAAAAACAATATAACGCCTAGGGGGAAAAAGAAGCAAAATCCGAACGCTTTCAAGTGAAATGTATTCATTTATCTGATAGGCATAATTTATGTTCCGAACCAACTAGTGATTGAATGCACTGGGTTGGTACCGCCATCTGACGAGGAAAAAGAAAACCAAAACTTTATTTTAGTTGGAAAGTTTTTACTCAACGTTTTTAATCGACAGATTTTCTGTTAATCTAAAATTCATATATCGTCGAAAATCAGAAGTAATACTGATGCACTGAATTTCTTAATATTTATTCTGTCGGGTAGAGATAATTTTTAATTAGAGTTTTTGTTAGTGGAAATGAAGATCAAATAATAGACATAATGCGAGAAAGCAGATAGTATAACTGTTACGTATATTATTTTGTCAAATTAATAGGAACGGTGTTTTAGACTTTTACTGGTTAGTGGTTGTGATTCTGCACTTTTAGCCGCAACGCTATGCATACTAAAAGTAGCACAAATGGCATTTTTAATATCATCTTTCGATAATTCAGAAAACTATAAATACACACTGAAATACAATTTGAGAAACTCATAGCTTACATTTTAACTTTTAATTAATTTATATAAAAAGGTAACAATCGTTGCACGCGGCTGCACACTTAAGCTCTGAACAATATAAAAATCTATCTTCCTTCAATTTTTAGCTTTTTATTGACTTTCAAGGATATCATTAAAAATTCTTCATTGAAAATCTGTGAAGTAATACTTTTTTAATAAAATTCGGAGCAAAATCCATCTATCGCGTTGTTAAAAACTAAATGATTTAATGTACTTAAATGACGAGTTTAGGCTCACAAATTGCAAATGGCTTATAATAATTGTAGAATGTAACCAAAAAAAAAATATTTCAACGAAAATTTACAATAAGTTTTTAAAAATTTATCTATTAAAGCAGATAACACAAAAGAAATAATAGCGAAAACTTGCAAAGAAATGTTTTACTGAAGATCAGTTACATGATGACATGAAAAGTAACAAATTAAGGAGTCTGTGTTTCTTTTGTTATATTTTTTGGATACAGAAAATATAACTAAATGAAATTTTTTTAACCATTGAATAGAAGTAAATTATATTTGAATTAAATTATTTCATGAAACGCTAAAAGTCCACTTCAAAGAATCAATGGAACAAAGTATATATTCACTTGCATTGACTGGTAAAAGATAAAAAAAGGTTATTTTGGAAAACTTCCAAAGTTTGAAAATGAATTTTATTCTGTATTCAATCAGTTTAACTACTCTGAAAATCCTTCCTGATAGTAAAAGCACGAACGATGTGTATACGAAATAGGTGTAAATAATATGATGTAAATATTAAAAAAATTTATTAAATATTAATGCATTTCATCTCATGTAATTATCAATATACTTTAGAATTACCATAGGTAGCGAATATTTAAAAAATGTCTTCCTTATATTTAAATTATCCTTACATATTAAGGGATAAAAGTTTCTTCTGAAAACTATTTCTCCTTGTGATATTAAAGCACTCTCGGTATGTTTTTAATATCTGCAATGCCGTTCTCCGAGAAATGACAACAGCAAAAAAAGGGTAATAAGTAAAACAGATAAAACGTCAGTTGTATTCGTGCTAAGTTAGGGAATCAAATGCATCCGTTTCAGCCCATAATTTCCAAATGAATATTTATACTTCTTATTTTTCTCTTATATCCTAATTCCTATACACATCGATGTACAATCTAACAACGAACAGTTTGATAATTCGCTCATAATATTCAGAAAAGGCCTTATTTAGTAGTTTCGAAACACATATTATTTTCCCGACTCCAATAAATTTTTATTTTTTAACAGGATTCTGTTAGATGTCAAGTTAATTCAGAGCGTCTTAAAAATATAGAACAACATAAACTCTTCACAAGACAACTGCACCCTTTACTATCTTATATATTATTTCGGTTGCCAACATCCCTTTTTCTCAACTAATACAAAGCATGTAGCGATATCAGAGGATATGCTTTTTCACCAACTTCTGATATAGCATACCCAGTTTAATTTGAAACACATTGTTTGCTTAGTATTTAAGTTAAATGAAAAATTAAAACATTATTGACATTATGGATATGCATTTACCACAACCTTTTTTTCTATTTTAAGAAGCTAACCAATATTAATCATGTAGCTTAACCTTGCTTCGGCCAACTTAACCTAACTTAGGTGAAGCGTCCTGGAAACTCAAGTGAAACATTTCCCGCAACTAATTACTAAGATGATGCATTCTGGCATGAAATATTGCATAAAAAGAGGTATTGTAAATTGTAAATATGTTCACATCAATAAAGCTTAAAAACAAAAACTAGAAAAATTAGAATAGATTTTAAAAAAATTAACTTAAACTTTAAACAAAAACAACAACAAAATTTTAAACAATAAAATTTAGATAATAAAATTTAAACAATGTTCAAGTCGCGCGCAATTGCAGCTGCAAACAATATTTTTAAATCAATCTTATTAGCGTTTTTATGTTCGTGTTTGGTTTTCCTTTCTTTTAAAATAATTCTTTTTGATGTGCAGATCTCCTTTTGTTGGGAAATTTCGGGCTAAGAGAAGCTATATTTGGCGTAATGCAAGCTTCTTACAGAAAAAATTCTTAATTATTATTTTGAATCCTTTTCGAATAAAGTCCTTAGCCCTTGAAAAAATGGACTAGAATGGATTCCTTGGTTTTTTTCTTCTTTTTTTTTCGATTCCCTCTGAGTTTATCTTTGTTTTTTTTTAGCTTTCTTTGAATGATATTGATTCACATCAATAAACTTTTTTTCCTATATTTTGTGTGTGCACTTCGCAGATTATTTAATTTCATCACCACAACAAAATACTAAATCATTTTTTGAGGGGGAGGAGGTCGAATGTACAAGGCTTCACACGGGTTTATAGGCAAGACGCACTTTTAAAAAGTAAAAATTTATTAAAAGTGATTTCGGTCCTACATATGGCTTTTCGAAGAGATAACATAGCTACCAGGTTTGACATTCGATTTAGAAGGCATCAGTCTCTCATCAAATGGCTGTACAGTATAATGTACACTTTGCCCTTTAGATACTCTTTGTATACTCTAAACATGGGATATTTTCAGAAATTTCTTTTTCAAGCGTTTCAGCGGAGTATTTATCGAGAGTCAACGAAGTTTGATCTGAGCAAAAACGGAGTGGCCACTGCCTACTGACATGTCTTGGAAGCGACTCGGTGAACAAATGTCCTTTTAATAGTGATTTTTCCAGCGGAATAATTCTTCTGACAGCAAGAACGTGGAAGCCGCCAAGCGGAACAACCCAACTGGCAATTAAGACAAGTCGCTAATTACCAAAACAACTCATTATGCCGTGACTTTAATGCTTTTTTCATTAGCCTACACCCCTTTCCCCCAAAAATACCCTCCCACTTCCCTCTTTTTTTCCTGTTCTTCTTTTTCTTCCCCTTCTAAGATCTGTTAAAGATATCCCCTAAAAATAGGTCGACTCCGGTTCTGCAACCGTACATCTTCACAGAAAAAGGAAGGTTTATCTGGTGGAGGAGGAACGATTTTATTATTTTTTCGACCCCCCCCGTTCCTTTTTGCTGCCCCCCTTCATCTTCCTTTGGCTGCTGGAAAGCGTCATATAAAAGTTGAGCCGGGGCCATACATCATGTCGGATCAACATTGGTGATGCGATTTTAATAACGGCATTTGCATGCAAGCTGCTTCGACTCATTTTCCTGCCGAACATGCCTCGTCAGTGGAAGAGGAGGCGTAGGTGAAGGCACCTCGGCATGCATAAATAATTCTAGTTTAGCAACAAAATTGGAATTGCATCGGATGTTTTCAAAAATGTATTTAGACGTCGCTCTCGCGGGATTAAGGCGAGAGATGCTATCCTTCCATTGGTCTCGCGGGGCGACATTTTGCCATGCCTTCTTCACAAGTGATTGCATTTAATTTGCCTTCGATTCGTTTTCCAGGAAGGTGGCAAAGGGGGAGGGGAGGTTAAAGAATGAAAAGAATCAATATGTGCAATTATTGTGGAATAAATGAATAAATTCATTTATTCCACGTTAAAATTCGTTTCTGTTTTGAATAGTTGGTGAGATAATCGTACAGTTTCTATTTTGAATGTATTTTGATGTGAGCTGTCGGATATAATTAATATAATAATATATTACAAGAATGTAATAAACAGGGTGACAATTATTGAGCTATGTGAAAAAAACAAACCCTTGATAACTTTTGAACTGCTGGCGAGATTCAGTTAAAACTTGACGGTTGAATGCAAGGCATGTTGGGATTTTTTTTTTTATTTATTTATTTATTTTTTGAGCATGCTCACTTCGTTGAAAATGTCGAAATACAGCGCTCCTGAGCGTATATCGATCGTCAAGGCCTGCTATTCGAACAATAACAGCTCGATTGCGGCTCAAAGGAAATTTACGACCCAGTACAAGCTGAAGACAACCGGTCCAAGTGTTATAACAATCAAAAATGTGTTTGAAAAGTTCGAGAGAACTGGTAGTGTCGATGTCTCGACACTTCAGCGACTTTTGCAGAATTTTGCTCTTCGTCTGCGCCACGTCATAGACATTGATGGTAAGCATAGCGAATATGTCATAAACTAAATCCGAATATCTGTAGTTACTTTTAAAATTTGAATAAAATTTTTGAACTCGGTAGTTTTTGTAAATTTTACCTTTTATTTCATACAGCTCAATAATCGTCACCCTTTAAATTCATAATGTAATAATAATAATATTGTATATTTTCAAAATAGTATTTAGACGTCGCTCTCGCGGGATTAAGTCGAGTAAATTAAATTCAGTTCATTTTGCCTTTCTTTACTGTTTCCACAAAGCCTGGATCGGATTTTATCGCGAACCTCTCTAAAAATTATGGGGCCGCGTTGCCCTAATGGTAAGGTCTCGACCTCGGGACCGGAGGGTCGCAGTCCCGAAACCCGACTCCACTGAAGATCCGCCGTGTATGGGGACTGTTGCACGCTAAATCATATGTAGCGGCCAAACGCCCTCCCGTTGGTGTGGCGCGGAAGTTTGGAGAGGGAGGTGCCAGCTCAGGTGTCGTCCTCGTCATCTGACCGCGGCTCAAAATTACGAGGCCCGTCCCTAAATAGCCCTCGTGTTGCTTCAAAATGGGACGTTAATATAGCCTAACCTAACCTAAAAATTATGATTTAAATGAATAGCCATAACAACAATCTTTTATTATTAATTTGGTGTTTTTATAGAGATTCTTAAAGCAAAAACCAGTCTGTGTAATGACCGAATATAGAGATCTCCTTCATTCATTACGAGAACCTCATTTCAATTACGTGACGGTCATTGAATGCTTACATAACATGAATTGCTATTCAACGATCCACCCATATAGTGTTCATTTTTATTGATACTGGAGAACTATGTGAATGCCAACTGTTCTCGATCTTTACAGATGCGTGCAAATGGTGGAATTTCCGGAACGGTCAAGGACAGAAGTCGAAACCTTGATTATGAAATCACAGAAACAGACCGAAAAATACTTTGGTTTTGGCGGTAACTTCAAGAGTTTCCATGCTTAACTCTGCTATTCAGTTACATCATAATATGTTAAATTAGTATTAATCAACTAGTAATCTGTGACTGATTAAACCAAGTACTATAACAGTTAAGTGTTCTACACAGTTCCTCAAAGTTAAATAAAACCGAATAAATCGATATTGCAAAACATATTTTTACTCAATGATAAAATATACATTGATTTTTACTGTCTTTACTGAAATATTATATTAAAAAAATTGCAGATTCAATAATTAAAAGCACATCAAGAACAGTTGAAAAGTCATCATATACAGTGAAGCACCGTTTATACATTTCTCATTTATACGTCGTTTCATCACAATCCCGATTCATTCGTATTTATTGCAGTTATAAAGCGCTTTGTTTATACGACGCAAAGCTTCTGTTATACGCCGTTTTCCCCTTTCTAAAATGTGAAAATTTCCTCCTTAGTATATGAACAGTGATGAAGGAATCATGACTTCGAAATTATTCAGAATTGATGAATTAACAGAAGACAAATTGTCTGGTGCTAATTTAAGCAATGATGAAGAAATTATTCCACCTTCCTTTAAAGACGCAATGAACTCTAATGAAAAAGTTCGAACTTTTTTCTTTGTCAAAAGAATAGTGAAAAAACATTCAGTGAAACAAATTCGATTCATAATGATGTACTTAATACTCACAGACAATCACCACAGCACGCGACGGTTAAAGATTTGTTTTTAATGAAACGTTTACCTGCGTGCAAACAAATCGTCTAAGATATGTACAGGGTTAGCCTAAATGATTCATCGGGTTTCAAAGGACTGTTTATTTATAAGCATATGACGTACAAAGACGGGTGATACATGAAAAGATACATACACTTACCAAGTTTCTGGTACATTCTACAAATGAACAGGTGCAGCTTTTCCGTATTTGCGTAGGAATGCACGATGAACTCTCGTAACCGAAGAACACTTCGCATATTTTAACACACAAAAACTCTTCTCCTGCATTGCCGCCATCTTGTACAGTGCCGCTACAGGCCTGCCATCTATCGAGCACGCGAGACACGAGGCGGGCTTTTAAACTTGGGGAGTGTATGTATCTTGCCATGTATCACCCGTCTTTGTAGGTCGATACACAGTGTTTTGAAACCCGATGAATCATTTAGGCTAACCCTGTATAATTAGTTCTCAAGATATACAATAAAGGTATTAATTTTCTCACTTTATTATAAATGTTTAATTTTAAAATATAATTATTGATTTCCTTACTATGTAGTATTATACTAATACTATTATTTAAAAAAAAAAAACTTTAAAATTGATGCTTTTAAATGAATTTGCATTAGTAGCATTAAATTTGTAATAATCATTGTGGTGTAGTAAATTTTCGATTATACGTTGTTTTATGTCATTTCCTTTAAAGACGCGTAAGCGGTGCTTTATTTGTATTTGAAAGAACCTCTTCTTATTAAGCCAACTTCTCCTAAAATCTGATCATTTTTATCCGAACCACTTTTCCACACAAAATTCGAAGCATTTTCTCCATTTCTCTCCATATTTCAGTTGAAGACAAAAGAATTTTCCAAAACTGTGGAAAAAGACAGATGTCTGCGAAGGCGAGGCTCAAGTTTTACTTGAGGAATTGCTTTGTGGGATCGCAACTATCATTTAGACGAAGAATATTGTCTCTACGTGGCTTATTCTTAGGTCTTTTAACTCCCATCTTCTTTTGCTTTGCATTGCTCGAAGTACATGCATCAATATAAATTGCTAAGCGATAGAAATGCTGAAAAATCTATATGCAGACGTGCAGTCTACTTAAAAATAGATCAAATGTATGCCAGCTCTACAAGATCAGAGGGGAATGCATCAACTGTTTGCAAGAAGTAAATTTAAACTATCTATAGAATAAATCTTAGTTTTCATTTTAAATATAGTAGACATGACTGTTATTGGCAAGCATATAGTTTATTATAGAAACTCGTGACTGTTTGATATAATTCATTTTTGATATATTGAATCTCATTACGCTAAATATTGTTTGCATCTACTTTTGTTATGAATTCGTTTGTGAAGATAAATTATGTATATTACACCAATCATAAATCCTGAATCATTATTTCAGAACTTTAGTTCTACCATTTTACGGGCGGAGTTATTGTGATGCAACTTTTTTCTACGTATTCCTCATTAAAATTTATAAATTACTTATTTTTACTTGTTGTAGTTGGCAACTTCGGAGGCATTTTTTAAAATGCAATTATTCACATATTTAATAAGATATCCTTTGATTATGATGGGTAACATTTCACTCTGTTCATAAAGCCTTAGTATATCTTCTCTAATAATGTTGCCTGAAGTAATAAACTGACGTAATGTGCTATTTGAATTGATTTTTTTAAAAGAATTTTGAATTTTTTTCAAATTTTGTGAACCAATAATAAGCTGTCTAATAGAATTTTTTAATAGTTATTGAATTATTTTCAACTGGTATTCTTTGCTGTTTCATGAATGAATTTTAACAATGTAAAACGTTAAATTAATGCTGCAGAAATCTTTACAAATATCTGTTTATTTTTCTGATTGGCTTCGGTCTGTAAAAAATTTCAGGTTTGCTAATTATCATTTGCCTATGTTCAAAGTGCAAAAATAACTGTCATATGTGTTAAAAGGAAAATCGATTGATTTTTCTACGGTGATACATAGAAGTTATCAAAAAGTTTATGTCCTTGGAGAACTATGAATGGAAGGAACAAGGAAATAACCAAAATGTGCAGATGAGTACACAATTAACGAAACACTATTATTATGAAAATGTTGTCATTATTCTTTAAAATTAAAATCCATGCAAAATATGCATGTATGTGAATTAAAATTTCTAAAATCAATTATTTCATAATTGTTAGTAATTTCTGGAGCACTTACTTTATGTCGCAAATTTTAGAATACAAAGAATAATTTAAAATTTTCCCAATTTAATTAAAGAATCGCTTTTTGCATCCACAGTTCAGTGTAGATTCTCAAATAGTGCTTCATCATCAGCCTCATAATGCAATAAAGTAGTAGAAATTTTTAAAAAAAGAGTTTTTTCTATCAATTTAGTAGGCATGCAATCTTTTTTTATGATTTGTTAAGGATTCAAAATATAAACTTTTCGCAGTATTTCAATAACTGCAGATAAACAAGAAATAAAATATTTTCACAACACGTAAGGACCTCCTGCCCTTTTATATTTTAACACAATGCCTCACTCTCTTAAAAGCCCTCATTCAAAATTCAATTAAATGTTCAATTCTTTGGCATTCGAAATCTGTTCCAGAAACAAACGTAAACTGTCGTATCTCACACTACATGATACGCAAAAGTCATAGCAGAATCCTCGCTGTACAAATATTATTACACTGTTCAGCTTATCAATCTGAGATGAAGAAAAAGGTTGAGAGAGTTTTTGCGTGGTCGCACCGAATCATTTCATCGGGTTTCTCTACTATGTTTTTTTTTTACGATCATTACTAATATAATAGCCCAGATCTGAATCTCGCTGATCCGGTAACAATCTGACGTCACCAACAATAAAATTCGCGCCATAGCACTGCGAGACGTTAAACAGCGTTATTTCGATGTTGGAGCACCTAAATTTCAGTAATTTTAAATTTAAAAAAGTAATTGTCGTTCAATTTCAAATTTAATAGTTCTAAAATAGTGAAATAAAATTTGCTATCGATTGATATAAAATTTATCTCGCTATGATCAATAGTTCCCGAGAAATTTTAAATTATATTAATCATATATTTCAAATTAATTTCTGTTCTTTAATAGAAAGTAGTAAATCATGTCAGTGGTATATCATGAGCGTGATATACTTTGGACGCCATGATGCATCTGATTATTTATTGCAATCGTGATGATATAATTTGATAATATTTTTTGGCAACGTTTGAGAAGCAGAGAAGTGCTTTGAAGTTTTAATATTATGAAAATAAAAAAAATATTTCCTGTCATAAAACATATGCTTATTTTATTTATTTTCAATCAATGATAAACATTTCTCTCGCATATATATCTATTTAAACACGTCAAATTTGATGGAAAATCTCTCGAATGAAGAGGCAATTTTCACCCGTCATACCATGACGCGTGATTTTCTAGTTCATAAGGTTTTTGTTGCTGTTATCAGTACAAATTGTCCGTGTATATGGCTTCAATCATATGGTCTTTTATGGTCTTCAATCTTGTATCATAAGAAAATAATTGGGAGTGACACTTCGTGCATTGTTCCCATACATCATGTGATATCACTAGATATTAAAGTGAAGTCGACAGATGTGCTCAACCATCCCACACCCTGAAAAAAAATTTTGATTTTATTCTTATTTCAAGCTTGAAATAAATTTTCCGTTGTGCTGCAATATTATTCTAATTAAAATTAGTTTGAAAATGATTTTGTAAAAATTATAGATATTTTTATCAAGTAATGGACCATTCTAGCTCCTAAATTTTGCCAAGAACTAGCATGAACAATAAATAATTTTTTTTAAATTCTCCCACTGAATAAAATGTTAATTAAAATATCTGAAATACCTTCTGACCTTCCTTCTTCATTTGAATCTATCTGACAACATTTATTTATATTCATATAGACATTTCATTATACAGCTGTCTAAAGTTATCTGAAAGAAAATGCTGTCAAGACAGATGTTGCGTCAGCGAACCTTACAGTCTTTGCTCAGCAGAAAGCTCTGAATAGTTGATTATGTCAGTAAAACGTAACAAAAAAGCTAAGGTTGCAGTTAAAATATTCTCCAATCATTAAAGAATATTTGGTTTGGACACATGTAAGTGCTTATGGAAGCATCGATGAAATTAAGAGTGCTGAAAGAGCTACAAATTAGAAAAGTGGATCGAGGCTTAGCTGAGAGCCGATTGCACTTGGCGGAGCGTCCCTTTACTGTCTCCTGTTTTCGTTATTGATGGGCAGCTTGAGGAACGAGGTGTTTTCTCCTCCGCATCATCGCCGGACGCCGGACAATTCACTCGAGAGATGCGATTTCATTAAAAGCTTCTTCTGCTGCGAAGGTCGGGCGGGGAGGTGAAAAAAGTAAACAAATAAACTCGAGATGCCGTCGCCCAGGAATAATTAAAACCGCCAAATTCTTCTTATCGTACCTCTCTCCCCTTCGTTATTATTTTATTTTTTCTTACGCAATCACTGTTTCAGGGAGAAAGAGAGGAAGCAAAAACTAGAGGAAGCATGAAAAAACATGATGGATGACTCCTGTCCTATCCGGTATCCATTCTTCCGGAAAGCTATCCGGCAAATGACGCCTTTTATATTTATTCGATTTTTTATTGTGATTTCTAGAAACAGTTGCGTACCTGTGAGGAAAACATAGAGCAACAGACTTGAGTGAGTATGAAAATCTTCTGGAAAACCTTCCAGAACATACATAAAAAATACGTCTGAATAATAGAATTGTTTCAATCGGTAAAATTTCTGAATATAGAATCTTAATAAAACTCTTAGTGCTCTTTTATAAGCTTCTAAATCTAGCAAACAGTGTCCTGATAAACTAAGAATTAACTATTTCAAATTCAAAAGTGTCGTAAATACCAAGTCTCCAACTTGGTATACAGAATTATGTAAGCCAATATTGGTGTCGTGCCAGAGTTGTTGCATTCAACGACTTTATCTTTGAATAAGTGCCGGGACGCTTTGAAAGCAGTACTGGGACGCTCTAAAAGCAGTTCCGGGACGCTCTAAAAGCAGTACCAGTGGACGTTCTAAAAGCAGTACCGGAACGCTCTAACCTGGATGAGAAAAAGGACGCTATTTTAAGGACGTTTTCACAATTTTTTGTTATTTATTTTCTCGTGAAAAAGGAGTGCCGGAATCCGCGTCCACTACACCTCTGCTTTGAACCCAGTAAGACCTAAGCAAATGCCGTGTTGTATGCATTTAAGAAGAGAAATAAAATAACATAGTTATAATTTTTATTCTAAATCACTGAGTAGTGAGCAGTTAATGATTTTTTTATTACTTTCACTATTTTTGTTTAATTTACCTAATTTTTTCTGATAGAAAATGGCATTAATATTCATTGTTCTGCATGTGGTCGAAGTATGCAAAAATTTTACATTCGAATTTGCAAAAGAACTTATTAAAACTGCTAACTCTTTTGTAAAACATTGTTCACTGTTTGGTAACCAAAAAAATAAGAAACGCTAAACCACATTTAAAACGTGCACATGATTTTCCCTTTATCAAAAACCGTGTTCTAAAATGTATAAATAAAAGAAATGTCCTGGCTAGAATCATCCCATCAATTATATTTGTGAAAAATTCACATTATGATAAAAATTGTGTAAATGCTTCCAGATTAGGAAAGCGTATCTTTCAGTTCTAGTTCTGAAATAGTAAAGATTTCATCAAGACCAATATAACATTACGAATCTATAGTTTGACTACAAGTGCTAGGATATTTAAAATTTAAAAGCTTTTAAAAATGACTGAAGATATTTACTAGACAAAAATAAGCCCATTTAAAGTTTTCAACATTATTTAACTAAGAAAACTATCTGCTTTAAAACCAGTATTGAAATTTAATATAAACTGGAAAAATAAGAAATAACAAAAGAATTAGACTTGGCAGATTGGATCTTCTTCCATAGCTCACTTCTGATAAACAGAATTAAAAAAATCATTTTCTAACGTTAAGCGTTTTCTGCAATTTTAATGTCAGATTGAAATAAGTCACTATATTTTTCACTTAAGTTAGATCTGAATGAAATACCCATGATTTTCAGATCTATAGCCAACGTATTAATTCAATATCTAAAAAAACTTTTTACCCATAACTACGAAAAGGTATGTTACTTGAAATTCCGTTCAATTTGCATAAGAATGGGGAGTGGAGTTCTGAATAACACTAAAAGTGCGGGAGTCCAAAATGTTAGAACCATCGATTTTACAAGCAGCATGATCCGGATTTCTTCCACCTTCTTTGAACTTAATTTCTTTTCGGCTGGATCAACGAAGCCGAGGCGGAGCCAGTGTGTTTCAAAAGGCGTCTTTAGGCACAGTCCATTTCTCCTCTTCCGTGTCGCTTCCTGCCCTCTGTGATGAAGTGAGGCAAGCAGACAGGAAGACAGTCCATAGGATGTGCGGCCATCGCTCACCGATGCATCACCTCCCCGTTCACGATGCGCTGACAGATACACGATGAGGGCGAACGTACTTACCACAGAATGACACAGAATTAATAACCTATTGCCCATCTATGAGTCTCGCGTTCGAGGGAAATCTATGGACACAGAATCCATTTCATTTACACGA
>BGPR01000173.1:1055057-1085341 GCA_013235015.1 Araneus ventricosus | reverse complement strand
CCCATTTTTCACATCCCGAAAGAAAGTAACATGACGTGTTCACGGCATGATGTGCAGCAGGGAAATTAATGTTCCTGCTCTCTCCACGTTTTTCAGCGGGACCCTTATCAATAATATTCCTCAGGATTTCCCCCCACGCAAAAAAAGTAGGAGGAATACATTTTTAGTTTGTTCTTCAATTCTCCCTATTTAATGTAACATCGATTTTGGTGAACTATGAGAAAAATCTTAGGCAGAACAATGGCAAATTAATGTTTCGTAGCAAATAATAAATCTTTCCAGGTAGTCTTAAGATCATCGGGTATTGGTGGATTTTTTTTTTCTGTGCTCAAAAAATATATGGAATCTTTTTTGCATATGCATATGAATCATAAGGTCAAGACAGGTTCCAGGATTTAAGGTTATACTTCAGATGGGATTTATGGGATTCGGAAAACAAAGGTAAAACAAATAAGTTCGTCTGGGATGGCTCAGCACTGTCTGCTCCTTAAAATATTTTTGAATGTCTAACATTTAAAGCTCATGTAAAGAGTAATAGCTTCAATAATCTTCTTAATAGTTTAATAATTGTTTGTTTTTTCTAAAGCTGTAATGAAAAGATAAAAATGCTTGATAAAATTAATTTCATTATTGCATCTTCCAATAAATATTATGTTTTAACAAAAATATAAAAAAACGATTTAATAAATCCCTGCAAATTTCGTTTATATATTAATCAAACACCGTAATGCAAAAAAATTATTATGGTATACTGCAATTAAAGAACTGTACAAATACATTAATTGTGCAACTAAAAATAAGCTTTTTTCATAAATTTTATCAAGCTTATCACTTAACTTGTTATTTAGATTTTAAATGCATCACAGCATGGAACTTTTATACACTTTTATTTAACTTCATTTGTTTCATGTTTGTAACGATAGAAGTTTGTAATCTTATTTTCACTCATTTCCTGGTGTTCTATAATTTTGAAATTCTGTACATTTATGCGTTCTCGATCACAATACATGATTGAATATTTTCAAAACTTAATTATCATTTACTCGATTAATCTATTCAAATTTTTATCCCAATCTTAGAAAAAATGACCAGGGTATATGTACTAGATCTTTTTTATCACTACCATTTACTGGAGATCCGACTGAAGAGCAGCGTGTTTTCATTTGGATTATCAAGGAGAGGATCTCATTTGGGTTGGATGATGTTGGCTTCTTTCTTGTTACAGAGTTCCTGGTTTAGTTGCATTTCAGAGGTTGGGAGTGTCTAGCAGATTACTGCCAGATCTAATTTGAGTTCAAGAAAGTGAAGTGTATTGGGATTTAATCTGTTACTACTTGAGTTAGTTATAGGAATATACGATAATAGCTGCCGTATTTATTATAGCACAGAGCCTGTCACAGTGCAAAAATTGCGATTATTTTTATCTGGATATTTTGTTAAAAGTACTGCAAGTCGACAAGAAATGGATAACGCTGTTTGTTTAAGGAGCATAAAATGGTTCTCATTTAGATAAGTAACTTTTTTTCTTGAACTTATATCTTATGCATATTTCCCTTATAGTTTATCTAACAGTATATAGTTTATACTATAATAATATATAATTTATCCAAGTGGTTTAAGTAATGATGGACGGAAAAGAACGACGATAATAAAATGATTACCTTCACATTATTAAATCTAGCTTCACTTCAGTCCAACAAGGTTTTTAGTAAATATTTAATAGATTTAAACTATTTTTCGAAATAATTTCTGCATTGTTATGTTTCATTTTTTAATATAAAGGAAACCATATGTTGTAATTAAACTGAATTCAGCCAAATGAATTGAACGTTAAAAGAAAAAAAAATCAGAAACCATTCTACTGTTTGGAGACTTTCCTTTGAATTTTAAATCTTCATCGAAAACCTTTGAAGTTTCCCGAGTTTCTGCGAATTGAATTTTCTTCTTTCCCACTCAAGAATACTTAGATTAAATGTAAAATGTACACGAAGCTGTCTTAATGAAAGAAAATTCACCTGAAAGTCGACAAGAATTGGATAAAGCTGTTGTCTAAGAAGTATTAAGCGGTCATCATTTAGATAAATAACTTTCGCATGAACTTATATATTATGCATGATCTCCAGATAATTTATGTAGAGACAGAAGCTGTTTCAGTCGGGATAGGTGAAAAAGAAAAATGATGAGAACCGGGTAACACTCACGGCATTAAATTCAGTTCCATTGAATATCCAGGAATGCTTACAGTGAATATTTTAGTAGAGACAAGCAAATTTTCGAAATAATTTCAGCTTTGCTACGTCCCATTTTTTAATATAAATAAACCATAATCTTATAATTAAATTGAATTAAGTCAAATGAGTAAAAAGTTTTAAAAAATCAGGAACCATTCATTCAAATTCTGCTGTGAGATGCCTTTCCTTTGAATTTTAAATCTTCATTGAAAGAGTTTTTTTAAATTTGCGTTACTTGACAAGACTTCACTATAAAGGAAAAACCGAAAACCTTTGAAGTTTCCGGAGCTTCTGCGAATTGAATTTTCTTCTTTCCCACTCAAGAACACTTAGATTAAAGGAAAAATGTACACGAAGCTGTCTTGATGAAAGAAAATTCACCTGGGAACCTGGGAAGGCAGAGAGGGGATTAAAAGCAAAAAAGAGGGGGGATGGGTTTAATTTCCTCTTTTATCTCAATTCCATTGATAAGCAGAAAAAGCCGCGGAAAAGTTCATTAAACGCAGGGACTTGCTTATTCAACAGTCTGGAGGGGTTTCCCTTTTCGAATTTTTACTCTAAACTTCCGGAAACGTGAGCTGAGAGAAAAAGGAAAACGCACCGAACTTTCATCCCTGATGTGACCTTGGGGAATTAGCCAATGATTATGTCGGATGTTTGCCGAGGGCCCAAAGAAATGAATAACCCGTAGAAATGTATAAACGGCTTTTCTCGATGCTAATAGGTCTCTGTGCTTCTAGCAGCTCAGAAATACCAAAATGGGTTTCTGGAAAAAGAATGCCATTATTAAATTTCGATAAAAATTTTATGACTTAATTAAAAGGTGAAAATTAGTATAAGGTTTTTTCTAACAGTTTTGAGTTAATATTCAGAATGTTAGTCGTCTCCTACTTCATCTTTTTGACAAGGGAATTGATTCCTCTCTTTGAAATTTCATCTTCTAATTTTCTTATTTTTTCCATCCCTATTTAAATCAGTTCAAATTAAAGTTAGAGCAATTGGAACAGATTTAATTAAGAGGGAAATTAATTTTCTTGAGGATGAAATGTATAAATAAATCCTAATTCTTAAAAACATGAATGCTCAAATTCGTTCCAGAAAAATGGCCCTACTGTGGATGTATTTTCATAAAGCAAAATCTGTCTGCTACGTGTTACTTTGAGTTCAAAAGAGCCGCTTACACACGAGAAAAAAGAAAAGCTTAACGACTAGACTTCCCTTTTCCAAAAAAATATATTAGATCTAGGCACCGTGAATGCCGCCTTTTTTCTTGATGCATTTGCTTTATGCATGGAAAAGAATAACTAAGCAGGATATGACTTGCAAGATGTTAAGGTAGCTAATAGTCCAAAAATAGTTCAAAACTCCGACATTATTTCATGTTCAGGTCATTTCATGGTAAAGATTGGTAAACAGGATATAACTAGTAAGATTTTAAATAGCTAATTGTGTACAAAAAGTTTAAAATTCTGACGTCATTTCATGTTCAGATCGTTACTTCGATAAGATAGATCATTAGGTTGGTCCATTATGTGTTAACTCACTTTTAGTTTTCAAAAGCTTTGAAGGATGGTGAAAGATATTTAGTTTGTTTTCAAGGAATCCTACCTGTTTTATAAGAATAAGTATAAAATTTTTATTCAATGATCAGCTTTTTTAAAGAATATTCAGAAATACAGAAGCATGCGGATGTTATAATTTTATTGCAAACAGCCTGCTTCAATATGTTTATCAAGGTTCATAGATTTTACACCTTAAATGGCATTAGATTTTTTTAGGTTTTCTTAGACTGGATAGAGGATTTCGAAGATATATAGGGATTTCTCTTTATTTGACAAACCAGATATAAGTAATATTAACAATCTAATAATGGAAATTCAAATCACTTAAAATATACTAAACCCGCTGACTTTCTCTGAAAGTTTAAAGAAATATTCAATAATTATTCATGAGAAATTGAAAATCAGATTACATAAATGCAGGTACACGTAAAGATAACTTCTGAAAATTTTGAATACGAGTTCTCTCTTCCTCCATTTTTATATTACGAACAAGAAAGAATATCACAAAATGTTACATCAAAAATTCTACACTGAACAGATTTATTGCTCACTTTATTTTGAAAAAATAATCTAATCTTCCATTACGTGGGCGGAACCAGGAGTTTTCTATCAATATTCAGAACTTGTTTCTTGTTGTCTGCACTGAGCAAAGAGTCAAACTCAAAAATGATTAAATTGTAGCATAAACCGTTAACTTCAGCTTCCACCCTGATTCATTTATACACGATATTTATTTTTGCAACTTATTCGAGAACATTTTTGACTCAAGAGAAATTCACAACCAATACCTCCTTATAGTGCAGAAGAAAGCAATATCTCGCGTAAGTTCAAACCTTTCCGAAACCATGGTATCTTTCACCATCAACGACCAAGCTGATTGTTTTCTGATGAATTTGCAGTGTAAACCATTATCTTCAACTTCATTACTGATATAGTATTTATGATAAAACTGAAGAAAATGGTTTGATTTTCGGAACTGGCATGAAAACTCGTAGTTGATGATTAAGTAGGCATCCATAAGCAGTTCATTTCTTTGTTACAGAAGAATGATTCATCTCATATAAACGTAAACCAATTTGAAAGATTCCAAAATTCGTGCTAACCATCACTGGAAATACGGATGAACCGTTTACATTTTTATCAAGCACAGAAGGGAGAAATAACATATAAATGAAAAAACAACGATTCTACGACGAATTAACTATTATTATAAAATTAATCATTGATTTACTTACAGCCGAAGCTGTTTTGCAGCTTTATCGTTAAATTGTTGTAAATAAAAACCCCATAACTAATCCATAAAGTTGATAAAAATACATACCAAATTCATACCAAGCAAATATAAATTTACAATCGATTTTAATGTTTGAAATTTCTTTATATGCTCATTACCAATTAAAAAGACTTTCATAAACGACCTGTCTCTCAATAAGAAAGGGAGCAACGCTCGCAAGGCATAAACAAATTCAAAACAAACCAAATATATTCCAACATCCAATGTCTATCGTGAAACTCGTCATAGTATGATGAAGTTGCAGCAAAGTCAGTATTTTTTGCAGCCAGTTTATACTCCTCAATGATTAAAAATAAATTGATAGCCAGTCCATCCTTCATTAAACAGGAAAGCACCATCTCATAATGAACGTAAGCCGATACAAAACAAGCCAAACTCACGCCAGGTCGATGAAGACTTTTGTAATCAATTAATGTTTATTAAAGAGACGTTCATAACCAGTCCATCCTTCGATTACAGAAGGACGCATGGACGTCAACCTATCCAAACAAACAGAAATCTGTGACAGATTTTGATTTTTGCAGCCAGTCTGTACACATCAACCATTAAAGAGACATTCACAACAAGTCCATCCTTTATTAAACATGAAAAGACCATCTCATCATGGACGTAAGAAGATACAAAAACAAACCAAAACTCACGCCAGGTCGAAGAATTCTTTTGTAATCCATCGACAGACTCGATGTTTATTAAAGCGACGTTCATAACCAGTCCATCCTTTTATTACAGAAGGACGCATGGACGTCAACCTATCCAAAAACAAACTAAAATCCAAGCCAACCTTCACAGTCTGCAGCCAAGCTCGTCGTTGTACGAGAGACACACACTCATTACACTTCTAATTAGATACCGGTCGGAAATCGCCGACTTCGGCAGCTCATTATAATTGGCGCGCGTTTTATCTTTTCATCCGGTCCGGGGCGATAGCGAATATTTGATTAACTCGGCAGATATTTCGGAATGCGCGCTTTTGTTAGGAATGCACATCACGCGCGCTACTCCTTCTCTCCACCCCCCTGACGAGCCAGATTTCCGACTTCATTATTCGGAACACGACTCCCGGCCCCCTTTTGCCTGGGGGGTGCTTTCCTGATTAAGGATATCCGAGAACATCATAATGACGCTAATGACGGCTTAAGTCATGTACCTGAAAGCGAGGGAATGCCCCCTTTGCCAGGGTGGTTCCGTGTGAAAGTAAGGTTCTGCGTACCGTTAAGTCAACCAATTGAGTTGTCAAAACGGCGGTTTAAAAATTCAGAAGATAAGATCTTATTTACTAGTTCCTTATCATTTCGTATATTCGTTGGATATCGCGATGGTAGAATACAGATTTTATATCTATTGTACCAGCATAAATAATACTATACTTATTCATAAAGCAAATTGAGATACTATCTATGCCCCCAAAGGGCACTTGAGAAACGGCGTATTCAAGCCAATTTTGTGTTGTTTTTTGTTCATTTTTATTTAGTTTCGCAATAAGTGAATGAAGAAGTTAAGTCTCTCTACAGGAATAAAACTCTTGCTTAGCAACATCGGAAGGGTTGTGGTGGTATTAATCGCAACGAGAGATTTACATGAAGGCAGTAAGTAAAATATGAAGAGTGAAAAGTTTTTGTGTAATCTTTCCTTAAATAGTCATCGAAAGAAAAAAATAATCAGTAAATGCCTAGTAAGAGTTTCTACGGAAATAGTTAGAATTGTCTTGATTGTTAGAAAAGACCAACTTAATATCATTCTGAAGGTTCTTGTCTGGAAATTGCTTTTTCTATCCAATATAATTGGTAAAAAAATAATTGCTTTCTAAAAATGTACTGATACATTTATAATGATTTCAATACAAAGCGGACAATTTATTTTATTGCCTTCCAATGGTGAATTAATCTTGTATAAGCTGATTTATTTTTGAAATGAAGCCGAATAACTGTAGTATCACAGATTCAGGGGAAATTCCATATGACCATTTTTAGCTTTTAATTTTGCCAAATTTCAAACCAATCTGAAAACCGAGAAATGTTAGCAAAGAGGCAACCGTCATAGGTAATAACATTGGTTTGGATGTATAAGATTTATTGAATGAGATTCGTGAATTCAAAGGCGGTATTGTAAATTCCCCGTATATACTTCTTTATAATGTTCAAATGTTTTACGAATTTCCAATTGTTTCCAAATCAGAGGTCTTTCGTCCTGTTGCTCAGTAAATTCTTTATAGAAAAATATTAAATTTGACTGTTCTAAAATTATTAATGAGCTTCTGGTCTTCAAAATGTCAAGAATATCTTCTCTGAAAAAATGGATTGCCCATGTGTACATAAGAATGAAAGTGAACGAGGTCAAGGGTTTGTTATACCACACATCTTTTATTACCTTTGTTTTTTATATTCATTTACTTTTTATTGCAAAACTTTCGAGGCTTAGTTGCTTCTGTATCAAAACAAACATTAGCAAAATAAACAGAATATACTCATCATTTTTAAATAGGACAAGCAATGTGTCATCTCAAAATCGAAACTATTTCGGATATACTGATTGAAAATTATATTTTAATGAAGTAAAAGATTATTTATTTATTTATTTATCGCCAAACATATTCTTCCCATCCCATGGATGGACACTGTTAGACGTCAATTTCGCAGCCACGTTGAATTTCAATAAAAGGCAATCAATAACAGAAATGACCATGCTTACTTCCATTCATCGATTTGTAAGCATAAACACATCGTGTCTCATTAAACTCAGATATTCGTGACAATAGTCGTTAGTTATCATGACTTTTCGAAAAAGACGATCATCAAGTACGACGCGCTTCAACTGGACAGATAATTATGACTCGACCAAAAGAGCGAAAGATACTATTCTACGAAAAAATAAAATATTCAATGTTGCTTCTTGATGTAACTTTTAGAAGAAGATAGGAGGAACAATTGGAAATTCAATAGATCAAGCATAACAGATGTCATTTATTCTCATCATAAGGAAAAATAGTGTGCAAACCTTAAAACGAGAGTTTCAGAATATTGTTTTCTTCTTCAGATTAAAAAAAAAAAAAAAACCTGTGGCACATCAACAGAACCTCAGAAAGGGAAAATAGCATGTATCATTCAGTTATAACCCAAGTACTATAATTTTAGATAAGAGTCTGGAGGCATTGTATACAAGAAACAGTCTAGTTGGCGAGCCTGGAGACATGCACATTGGAGGTTAATCAAAATTAAGAAGGCTTAATTAACTTGGCAATGCAACTACACGGTGTAGGTCTAATTCATGTTTTAAAGCATTTGTTTTTCTACTTTACAGTCTTTAAAGGAACTAGAAGCTCAAATTTACGAAGAAAACAAGGATTAGACCTATGATTCACTGATTGGTGAAATATCAGCTAAAACTATTAGATTTAAAATGCAAAGGAAAAATTAATATCTTTATGAAAAATCTGTAGGAAACAGACATTTCTTAATACAGATAACAAATGGCTGGTTGTCTATGCAGTAGGTTTCTATACATTCTTGAGTTTTATACTCTATCCGATTATGACAATTTGTCTTTCGTCTCCATCATGACAGAGCCTGGAGTATTTTCAACTTCATTGTGTTATTTCTCAGCCCACTAGTATCATCTTATTTAAACTGTGCCAAGGTGGGCTGATGGTAAAGTTTCTATAGTGGAAGATTGAGGGTTATATACCAGATTCCATTGAATATAAGCCGTGCATGTTGTCCTGATGCACATTGAATCTGTCTTAGTGGATCAAACATTCTTACTCTGATGTGATAATGGATTACTGTTTTTTTTTTTTGTTTGTTTTTTTTTACTTTTTTCTGTTTGACACTCCGAGGGTCTTGGTGTGAAAGAGGCGGCTGCTGGCCCTCGGTTTTTGTCCTTTTAGCGGCCTGTGGCTTTCTATGGGGCCTCTTGTTAGATGGCTTGCTTAATGGCAGCTCATCTGCTTCCCGTGTGGCTTCGGCTTGAACCTACTCTGATGTGGCGTTAAAACTTGGAGAGTGGGGATTTGGTTCAAGTTTTGTCTTTGTCATGTAACTACCCAAAGTATGGACCGTCTCAAAATATCCCACACGTGGCTTCAAAACGGGATGATAATCTAACTGAACATGATCTGTTGTTTTCTATGGGGGGCCTTTTGTTAGATGAGTTGCTTCATGGTAGCTCATCTGCTTCCCATGTGACTTCGGCTTGGGCCTACTCTGATGTGGCATTAAAGCTCGGAGAGTGGAATTTTTGTTCAAGTTTCATCTTTATCATGTAACTACCCAAAGTATGGTCCGTCTAAAAATATCCCAAACGTGGCTTCAAAAGGGCTGGTAATCTAACTGAACATCTTGAACTAACTCGTCTGCTAAAGTATTAAAAACACTAAGTTAAGTAATTGAAACATAAAATGTTTGTACCCTTCTAAATTTAGGTAAACAGATTTTGATATAAACGAAACCTTGTAAGGTTCTCCGCTTAGCCTAAATTTATTTTCTACATTTTTATTTAATCGAGAATATTTAATTTTCATTTTTCACTGGTTGAAACTAGAATGCCTTATCTTAAACACATGATGTTAATGGTGAAATCCGGTCTTTGTGCATCTCTAACCATCAAATCTAAACTATTTTCAATTAGTTTACTGTCAACTATTATTAGGCTTTAGATACTTTATTTCACCACTGACGGGCTAACGGGTGTTTGTCTTCTCGATATTGTTTTTATTCAGATTAATCCTTCGTCTGCGTAATTTTTTTTAAATCACTCATTTAGTTACAACGTTTGCAAACGTGTTCAAATACCATTGAGCGAAGCGAAATGTTATTTATATGCAAAGCTTTACTAGTATAATATGATCCAACGCTATAAAAAAGTACTAAGTAAACGCATTAGCCTATGAAAATCGCAGGATACAGCAGAAAATATACTTACTTCCAACCCTCGGAAATCGTGGGATATGCAGTCAGAGGGTTGATGACACTTTAAAATTATCTAAACGCGGTAAAATTATCGATCAAAAAATCGCCTATTTATTAAGTGGAGATAGGAATCAATACTAATAAATTTACAAGCTTATCTACAATATTTACAATAGCTGGCGCTCATTTGTTGAATCTGTAAGTAATTGATGTTTATGCCTACAGGAAGTCTGCGGGAAGTGACGAGTAGTCGCTTACTCGGCAAAAAACGCAAAGATCCATTAACAGATAGGACAAAAACACACTGAAAATCGGAGCACAATGCTACCACCGACAGAGAGCAGTGTTCACAAAAGAAAAGCCGCTCGAATTAAACTGTCGAGAGAGGAAAGAGAAGAAGAAGAAGAAGCAGAGAGACAAAAGAAAAAGAAATCGTAGTTTTCTGAGGGAGCGACTTTATTTTGAGAGGGAGATCAAGAGAAAGGGAAGAGCAAAAAAGACAGAAGAAAACGAGAAAGAATTCTAAAGAAACAAGGTCCAGAAATGAAAAATGGCGTCGGATGAAGAGGGGGAAGAAAAGACAGAGAGAGAGAAAAAAAAGAAAAGGGGAAGTAGAGAAGAAGGGAACGGGTCAGGACAAGTAAAAGCTCTATCTTCAGCGACGGCCACTAGGTGCCTCTGCCGCTTGCAGGAGACAGAAACAAAGCGTATGATGGATGGGACCTTCGGGCCAAGATTGACGCTAAATTTGGACCCATTGCACAGAAACACTTCTCGGGGCAAAAGCCCTTTTCCTCCCCATCCTTTAAATATGAAATCTCTATGAGAATTGCCTTTCTACGATTTATTCTAGATGCAAATTCTTTCCTTACATTTCGAATTCAAAATTCTATTTATTCTCAAAACTTGGAAAGAATCAGTGTTTGTCCTTCTGGATATAATTTGCATACGTCCCCATGTTTAGAAAACGTATCAGCTGTTTACGAAAAAAATTCATTCTTACAGCATTATAGCGTAAGAATCTATAGGTATACATTTTATAGTGATCACAGTTTGTTTATTGTTGCTGTTAAAACAGATGAGAAGCAAAAGTTTATTCTACGCACTTGACAATCCTTTAATTAACGTAGTATTGTCAGTTAAAAGAAGCCTAAATAACAGATATTCCTGAAAATGGCACTTTAAAACATAGCATAATATTGTAGACTAATCAAGAGTTTCTCAATCAACTTTCAATGGCATGTGAGCTGCACTTGCATCAATCGAGTTTCTGCTTTTGAACTCTTCATACAAACTTCAAGCATAATGAAAAAGTTAAGTGTTTGGCACACCAAACATAAGTGATGACAGCGACATTCATTAAGAGAAAAATCTCCACTCTCAAAATGAGGAATTCTGCACATTCTTCAGAAAATGTGTTGACGTTTTTCTAATTTAGAGAGGGAGCATTTTTATGTAATGAATCCGATTGCAGTCCATAACATTTTGCTGAAGGACGCATTTCTAAATAACACTACTCGACACGTTGTTGAGGGAAGACGCACAACGTCGTCTTTCTTTATTCGTCTTTTTTGTTACGGGAAACGTTAGTTGCCGGCTTTTGACAAGTCATACAGCAATTTGCAAAAAAAAGTTAAATAAATGTTTTGTATTCTATAACTAGATGTCATAGAAATGTTCATGTATATGGTTCAATAGAAACTGTTATTATTAAGTTTTTTTTTTTTTTTTTTAACAAGGGAAATGTTTTCAACTTTACCATACCAAAAACATTTGGTAGGATATCATAAAATCTATTGATTAATTTTTTATAAAATATTCTACTTTAACTTATGTCGATAATTCGGATGCTATAGTAATAAGTAATCGTCACAGGAATTAAACAAATAGCAACGTTATATTATATTTATTAACGTGTTCTTCTCTTAAGATTATCATAAATTTGCAAATCATGAAAATCTACAGTTTTTAGCAAAGAACTATGGTTTAAAAACTCGAGAAGAAAATTAATAGAAAACTAAAATCCATACTGCAGACAAATTGTTACTAAAAAGCCTGCCTAATTACACTAAAAACTCAAAAAATATGAAATCTTTCCAACTAATTTCTCATTTTTGTAAACGATCGACCTTGACTGCATTTGTGCTGGCAAGCTTAAGCCGAAGGACGCGGCCGAAATAAGAAATATCTTTTGAGTTTAACGGCGTGAGTACAAAAAAGAAAAAATCTTTGTAAAATGTTGGAAGCCTATCAAGACGACATGCAATTCTGCAATGAGAGCTGTAGTTAATGAATCGGGGCGGTTACGGGACACGCGAGGCCTTTATCAACGTGTTGATGCGACACCCTTTTCATAATAGGACAGAGCTGAAGATTACAAATGCCACGCTGAAAATTTTACAGCGAGATAACTTTCCAGTCTTTTATGTTTAAAGCGTAGCCTGAAAGTGCAAATATAATCGAATCAGCCTTCATTGACTGAAAAAGCTATCATTTTCAAAAATACATTAAATAAACGAAATAGTGCGTATTTACGTAAATATATTATTAATATATTTACGTAAATATATAGATTGCATAAATCGATGAACCCGGAGACAATAAATGACAGCAAATTAGTTGCTATCGATAAAAATTTTATAGCGTCAAGCGCCTGAACTGAATAGTTGCTCACGTCTCATAGAATATTTACATCAATTAAAGCGAACACACTTAAAAGTTATATGAAATACAGATACGCATCGTTCTTATGTAACGAAACGACCATTCGTAAACATAAATTATTAACAAATGTAATTAATGAATCGGGATGGCTACGGGACACACGACGCCTTTATCAACGTGTTGATGCGACACACTTTTTATAATAGAATAGAACTGAAGATTACAAATGCGGCACTGAAAATCTCTCCATTCTTTTGAGTTTGGCGTATAACCTGAAAGTGAAAAAGTAATTAAATCAGCCCCATTGACTGAAAAGGTTATCATTTCAAAAATACATTGTAAATTAAATTTTTAAAAATAGAGCGCATTTGCATTAAAATTTTTATTTATAGCGTCTATAAGTAGATAAGACCAGAGAAAATCAGTCAGCAAACTGATCATGATGAATAAAATTTATAATGACAAGCACTTGAATTGAATAATTGCTGATGCAGGGACAGGTTTCCCATAGGGCCAACTTAAGTCATTGCCTAGAGCGCAACAATCAGAGGGGGCAAATATAAAGAAATTACAATAAAATATTTGCGAATTTCAATATTATTTTGAAAATACCATATGAAATACTATTTTTTAAGCACATTCAAACACATTAAATAAACGGCGGCACATTTACGATGCCTATCCTTATAACTTCGGTGAGTGCTCCTGGAGAGAGGATGTTGAATGAAGTATTTTGGTCTAGGATCTAGAAATCTTATAAATCCGTCCTTATGCTTATGCCTCATAGAATTACATAAACTGTAGTGAACACACGTAACAGTTATGTGAAACGCAGATTCGCATTGTTGTTATGTAAGGAAGCAAAACTTCGTTAATCCTTTAAACCACCCTAATCCGCGAAATCTTTTACTGCAATTGAAACTGCTACTTTGAAATCTTTTACTGCAACCTCAAAATTAGTTAAACCTCTTCTAAGCGGAACCTCGATAAAACCTCTTTTGAGACTTCAAATAGCGAGCGGAACTGTCTTAAGATAGTGATTAGTAATGGTTACTTATCATCCTATTACATGTTTTTTCACGAATTATTGTACTTTTTTTCTTTTAAGATTACATACTTAAACTTGGAATGAGCTTATTTGGGATAATTAATAAATTTAAATTGTTAGACTAATTTAAATACGACTTTATTCTAACCGGATAATTTTATCGGTTATAGTTAATTTATTTTAAATTTTCAGTTTTGTTAATTTTCACTCTTTTCTTCATACAGCTTTTAGGTTCGAATCGATAAAAATGACTAATTAGTTTGATTTGGAGGAGAGCATATAAATGATACATTAAAAATCATTACTAATACTATACTACGGAAAAACTTTTCTTGGAACTGCCCACTCTGTTTTTAATGCTATCCTAACTAAAACTTTTAACACGCTATTTAAGAATTAAATCTAGTATAAAAAATTGAATTATTGGATTTTTGGTAGATACATTAAAAAAAAAAGCATCGCTGAGAAAATGATTAGTCACTGATGAATGTTAGGGCATTAAAATTTTAAATGTACATCGGAAAATTTAAAAAATTATTTTTTGGATGTGAATGATGGCTAATGTTAAACGTTGACTGAAGAAAAATATTTGAGATGTTGACTTTTTTTTCCCCTTATAATTATTTATCTAGAATATTTCTTCCAAGAAAAAATGAAATTCTCATTTTGGTAACTGATTTTTAAAGGGTGTCTCAAATAAGTTTTCATGATTTATCTAAAAAAAGACATCTCAAATCAGTCCAAAAATGCTCACAAATAAGAATTGATACAAATGTATGTTTTTATTGTGAATCCAATTATCAATGATAAATGCATCTTAACATAGGTATTTGTACTTTGTACTACGTCAAGAAAATTTTCAGTGCTTCATTTATTCTATTCGTTTCACATAAGATTCTCAGCCCTCATTCCTTAAGCTAAAGTCCAAAATGAAAAATAAAATTATTGATAATCATAAACAGATATTTCATATTGTTAACAAAAAAATTTGCTCATAAATTCAGTAATGCTCGTAAATGGCAAAATCGATAAAACAATAAAGCTGTAACCGAAAATATCAATGATAATCAAAGAAACCCGAAAAAATAGAATTTCGTTTTGTCTTTACATTTCATTCTTCCAAATGAATTCCTGATCTTCATTTCAATTTACAAATCTTAAAAGTACTTATGATAATGGATTTCTATTTATGAAATAGCTGTTCGTTTATAAATTAAAAATTCAGAACAATGTTAATATATTTATCATTATTTGATGGCAATATGACCAAAATTAGAAATAATTGCGGATGAAGCTGTATTTTAATATCGCTAATGTCATAATTGCAAAATATCGTAATGTATAGAATCACAGATAATCATCTGGTTGTTTTATAATTCCCTCTAATTTAGTAAATAAAGTTTGCTGAGAAATGTCGAAGTTAAAAATTTAAAAGATTTGCTATTTCATCAAGTGGTGTGGGGAACAAATCAAAATCGGATGCACGCTGTAATTAATGAAGGTGAAGCAAAAACCGAAAAATTGAAAGGCGCAGAAGAAAAGTTTCAAAAAACTTTAGTATAGCGTCAGCAACAGATCAGATTTGTACATAGTCAGCGCATGAAAGCTTTGAAAGGTCTAAGTGAAGAATTTGCCAGGAAATGACTAAATTAGAGGAAGTCATGTTGAACAATATTCAGCTTTTCATAACGAGTTAGGCCGAGGTGGCCTAGTAGCAAGGTCTAGGCTTTGGGGCCGGAAGGTTCCACTGAAGATCCCTCGTGTATCGGGCCTATTGCTCGTTAAATCATACGTAGGGGGGCAAATGTCCTCCCGTTGTTGTGATGCAGAAGTTTGGAGAGGGAGTGCCAGCCCAGGTGTCGTCCTCGTCATCGACCGAGGTTCAAAATTACGAGGTCCGTCCCAAAATAGCCCTCGGGTTGCTTCAAAACAGGACGTAAATATAAACTAAACTAAATCATAACGAGTTAAGAACAGAAATTGCCCCTATAAAATAAAATACTTATGGATTTTCAACACCAAGAAATGATGAATGCACGTATGTAATTATGCAGTTGTGGCCATAAGCATAAATTCACCTTTATAATTTATATGATATTTTGTTTCACAAACGCATCACAAATCTTTTCTAGTTACACTGAAATTTAAAAAGAAAACTCCAGGTGCAAAGATTGTGAACAAAAAAAAATAATAAAAATTCAGTACATGCTTTAAAAACACTGTCAATCGGTTACATTTGACAAATGTCACTATACGAGGGAGTATCTAAAAATATCAGGGCTACTGCCCTGCCTTCAAACTTAAAGCACGTAAAGACCCTCCCACATACGCGCCAGAAGTTACAATGACGTAGCTCCAGTGGCGGCAACTCAGGGGTCGGCAAGAGGGCAGTTACCCTAATACACTTTTTGCGGAAAAAAATGATTTTTTTCCCCCATTTTACCTGACTAAAACTAGGAATTACGGAATTATTAGAGAAACAATAGCGTGCGGGAAATCTAGTTAATTCTGTAATTAAATTTTTTAATTTTGTTGTCTACCGTTTATACTCCGGGGTACTTTTAGGTATATAAAATGCCCCCCTTCCACCCAATCACCGCCACTCCGTAGCTCCAGTGGCGGTTTTTCGCACAGGTTTTAGAGCAGCTCGCCTCGTGCCTTGAGACCCTGAAAGGGACTCAAAATCGATTTGACATACATCACATTGCTAAGTAGAAGGTGACTTTACGATACTGGATAGGGGAATCAAACCAATTTTCGCCTGTGGCCTTATATTGTTAAAATCCGCCACTGCTTAGCTCCCACCACTTCTGTAAAGTACAGCTTTAAAAAGCATGTACTGTGTTGTCGTGGCATTTGATATGCCAGAGAAAGTTGAGTTTGAAATTGCGAACATTCTCTTTAACTTTTTCGCGTTCATTAGTTTCGCAGTGAAACCACATATTGAGAGTTTGTTTTATCGCACATGGGCGAAAGGTAGCGTAATTTTTCTTCTATAACTTAAGAGCCAGATATATAGGCAACTTATATAAAAATTCCAGTTCAATACTGTTAGTATTCACAAAGATATCAGCATTGCAAGAGCCAAGTTGCTTTTAATCTCTAAAAGAAACAAAATGATAAGGGTTGTTACACAAATTGATATTTTTAAAAAAATGAATATTCGAAAGAGATATTGAATTTTATGAAGGTTGAATATCCTGAATACTCAGATATACTTATAAATTATATACATAATTTAAATTTCATTTCGGTTATAACTTATTCGGAGGAAAAATAGCCCGTTACCGTTCATTGGTTTCACTGTTAAACCATCAATTTCTCGAAAATAAAAAAATCCCAAATTTTTTTCCTTTACGTATTTATGATCAACTTTATGATTAATACTCATTTTTGAAATAAATTCAGTAATTATCAAAACGTAGCATGTAGTGAACTTGATGTTCAATATTCTACAATTACAGCCTACGATTCTTTTTCAATCTTCCCTTTCAATCGCTTCAAAAAATTTTGCCCATTTTATTGCATTAGCACATTCAAGGAGATCAGGCGAAGCCAAAAGCCGGTTTCTTTTTGGTCTGCAGAGAGCAATTTCGGCACGAACTTGGCAAACACACGTCTCATACCGAAATGTTCAGTCAGACTGCACTGAACTGAATCATAGTTGATGCTGCCCTCTTCAGATAACTCATGAATAGTGATTCGATGAATTTTACGAAAAGCTGAATGCACATCTTGAATATTTTGAAATTTTTCAGTGTTTTGAAAGTCACCACTTTCGACATTTTCGCTGCCAGATTGAAAACATTTGAACAATTCATAAACTCTTGTGTGGCTCATACAATCTTCCCCATAAACTTTCTTCAACTTTGCAAAAGTTTATCTACAGGTATCGCCAAGTTTTCGGCAAAATTTGATGCATATTCTCTGCTATAAAAAATACACTGACAGCACAGCATACACATTTTTAATAGCTCTACTGTAAAGATGTGGTGGGAGCTATGTCCTTGCAACTTTCGGAGCGAACATGGAATCGTTTAAGGTCAATTTCTGCTAAGCGTTTTCATTCTGCACGTTTTAGCTTTGTGGATAGGATATCAGTAATGCTGAACAAATTAGAAAGAAAAAACAAAGGAAATTCAAACTTCCAGTCTGAAAAACTAGGACTTTTAACGGTTTTAATGTTATCGCATTAAAATAGCATTATTTATTTTATAGTCTGATTTTTTTATAACACTACTTTG
The DNA here is from genome assembly GCA_013235015.1 of Araneus ventricosus. Classification (NCBI taxonomy): domain Eukaryota; kingdom Metazoa; phylum Arthropoda; class Arachnida; order Araneae; family Araneidae; genus Araneus; species Araneus ventricosus. Next base: position 1,067,394 of record BGPR01000173.1, on the reverse strand, counting down.
CCATTACATTTTATAATAATACTCTGCCATTGTTTCTAAATCATGCTTATAAATTCCTAAAATTTTATCAAAATAATAAAAAATACTAGATACTTCTATTAAAATACAAAGCATTCCAAAAGTACACAAGCAAGTTTTGAAAATTAAATATTTTTTCAAAAGTAAATTTACTACTTTTTAAATTAAATGTTATACTGTGTAAGCCGACTCCACATTTAAGCAGACTAATGAACGTTTCAATAACGAATAAAAGGTTAAAATCCATTAAAATAGCAGCTACAAAAAATATTTCTGAAAAGTTTATTAAATTTTTTTAGAAAGTGCACAAAAATAAGAAACCTGAAATTATTGATGAAAAACTTTAAAATTTCGATTATTTTTACTAAATATTTATTAACTTTTTGAAAAGCCTTTACTTAGTTCGCATCTGCTACCCCAGAAACAATTACGGGCCAAATTTGGTATCTCTAGGTCCAACAGTTGCCCTGTACTGTGTTTTGAACGATATATTTTTTTTCACCCAACGCTCAGTTTATGAATAGTATGCCAGCTTGAAAACACTATCGTGTTAATAACTAAGGAAGAAGCTGTAAGTGGTTATGGCCTAAGAAATCAATAAAATAAATTTGAGCTCTAGAAAGTGATTATTGTATTGGGTTGACAAAAAAATTATGAGCTAAAAATTTATCACTTATAATGTGAAATCGGAATAAAATTATAATAAATTTGTAAATTAAAGAAAACTTCTTTTATTTAAAATCCTGTAGAATTTCATTTTTCGACTGTAGTTTTACAGAATTCTCTTATTCGTAATTTCACTGTATTCTTAAATGGAAATTCTTACAGATATGCAGGCAGCATTAAAGCTTTCCGAAAAGTATTAGATTAAAATATGAAACATCGTCACATGCAAATTAATGAAACACAAGAAAAACGGAAACAAAATTTAACTAAATTTCTGCAAATATATGATTAAGTTTCACAATAAGAGGAATATATTTATCTTAAAATTTAAAGAAAATTTTAACTATCGGGTTGAGTAGGGGGTTTTTTTGTTTGTTTTTTTGCAATTAGGATATATATTTTTGTTTGTCAAAAAAGTTCAAGCTAATTTTTTATTATTATGCTATTTTTTTTTATTCTTTACAAATATTGTTATTTTTTTTAGTATTCTTTTTAGTCTCAATGAGACGCAGGCACGAAGAAATATCTTCCGAAACTCGAATCATATCTTTGTAGCGGGTGCTAAGCAGTGAAATTAAAGGTTTTGTTTAGTTAGATTAGCATGCCACTTTGAAGTTAAACTAGGACTATTTAAGGACGAACATATAATTATTTTGAGCCCCGTTTAGATGAAAAAGACGACACCTGAACCGGTTACCCTAACTGTCTAAATTTCCATACCACACCAACATGAGTACGCTTGACCATCGACGGCAGATTTAACTCGCACAAGGACCACATACGCGGTGGATCTTCAGTAAAAATTAGCTTCCGAAATTGAAACTTTACCACTAGGATATCGAGGCACTTGCAATTAATGTTCTTTGAAAAAGTTAAATGCATGTGTTTTTTCTTGCTCTCAACAAAAACTATTAAAATATTGTTATCTTTATTTTTATAAAAGAATATGCGTTGATGATTATGAGATCAAATGAATTTTGATAATTAAAAATAATATATTTTAATGTGTAATCGTTGCTTGTTGTTCCTGTGAAATTACTGATACGTTTTCATCTTGTTCTTCATTTTATTATCCTCAATGTTTCTCCGGTACTATTCAAGTTTTTTTTTAAACCCATTTCGCATGCTCTGTATTATTCATTATCTGCAGCTTATATTGATGGAAATTAGCATTGTGGATTATACGATAAGGCATGAAGTGATAAAAGAGATATAATTAGTGGAAACTAGAAATTATTAAGGAACAGACAGTAAATGATCATTAATTAACCGTTGTGAGAAAGTAAGTGATTATTAAGCAACTAGAAGATTTGTGCCCGTCTAAGACGGGCTTTTCGTTTGCCAATTGCTGATTGTCACAGATTTACTAACGAAAGTTGTTGAAGAAAATGTCATGCAGATTGCCAGAGTGCTTCAGAAATTTTAAAAAAAGCATGAAAAACAGAATAGATGAATCAATTCACACTAACTTTCGTTTCGTCCGAGTAAAAATAATGCCAAATCCACTAACAGAAATACAAAATAAAAAATTATAAATTGATGAATGCCAATCTTTAAGTAAAAGGAGCCTCTCAGTGTAAGAATGATTAAGGGAAAAATATAAAATATATAAATATTCATTTCCAAAATTAAGCAAGAAAAGGAAAGACACCTTTTTTTAAAAAAATTGAACAATTCTAAATAGTTCTGTGTACATGAATTAAATAAAAAGAAAGAAAATGAAGGACATATCATAATTCAATCCGATAACTTAACATAAAATTAAAAAAAGAAAGGAAGCTGTTAAACTCGGCTAAAAATTAAATAAAATAAACAGTCAAATCGCAATAATGTCCATTTGTCCTCTGTGTATGCTAATTTGTAGACGTAAACACACCGTCTGAATCTCTTTGGCATGTAGCCAAATCAAATGCTAATTTGTAGTCGCACAGACCGTCTGAATCTCCTTGGTACGGAGCCAAACCAAACCACGTGAGCGTTACCGCAATTTCTGGATAAATTTAATATAGATATTTATAGGATCGAATTGAATCAAATCGCTCGAAATATTGTATCCCCTCCAGATGGATATAAAAATCATAGATGCCTATAATTTGTCCCTTCTACTCATCTTGCTTTTGAACTATAAATTACTTTTCATTGTCATTTATTTACAAATTGAAGTTTAGGAAACTAGTGATATTTTTGTTTAAACAATCGCTCAAAGTATTCATTAATTTATGTGATTCCTGCAGTTGCTATTTTAATTTTTCTGCCTTTAATTTCAATCTCTCGTTATTGAAATAAAGTCTTATTATTTTTTTAGATTTCCAATATTGAACTGCCATCAACGCAGTCCGTATTTAATATTTGAGCATTAGAAAAGTTTTTCACAAGAGGGGTCATTTTCGTAACTTTTAAATTTAATTCTTATTTATTCATCATTATCTTATTTCCCGTTATATATAAAAAAAATTATAATCTTCTCAAGCTCGTAAAATTCACATTTATTCCAGACTATATCCATTCCAACAGCAGACTATATTCCACAGAGTGCTGTCTGAAATTCACAATTTTTAAATAAGTTCTTAAATGAAATATTCACAAAAAACGGGTAGAAGCAAGAAGCTCAGACGTCCTTGCTGCATGCTTCTCCAGTTGGACACCACCCCTTAAGATTTCTTTCAGACGTGCGTGCACGAAGCTGAGAATTTTTCACTCCCGTGACAAAGCGGCCTGGAAATCTCCCTCGCAAACACTCCATGTATCACTTGCACCTCCCTTCCTCCACCTCATCAAGTACCTCCCTTCACCTCACTTCTCTCCTCCACCTCACCCCCTTTCTTCGCTCTCTCTTTCTCTCTCTGGAATATGCAGATTTTTTTTTTAATATTATTATTCTTATTATTAGGCAAAGCAATTTTTTTTCAAAAAAATCTTTTCTTTATTCTTCTGTTCTATACCGTGTAGCTCCTTCATTGTTCCCTATTCTTCGTTAGAAAAATGAGAACATTTGAAAGATGATTATTCCTCATTTTTTACTTTGCGTACAGAGCCTTCGTGTTTTTTCTGATAAATGACTCCTTAAACATTCATTTTTTTCCTCTTTCTCTCTCGTGCTGCTCTCCTTTAAAGTTTTTTTCCCTTCTATCCTTAGGGAAATGTTTCTTCCTTTTTAATGTCCTTCTGAAATCCTGTTGAAATAATTTAAATTCACTTAAGTCTGGTTTCTAAAAAGAAAGGTCCCTCATGAATCATATGCTCTTTTTTTATTTCGTAAGCCTAAAATTAAAAAGGAATTGTCAACTTAAAAGTTATAGTTGCACATCAGATTTATTACTTTTTATTTAACCCAAAACTTACACTGATGTTGAAGAAAAATTAATGAAAAATGTTCTAAATGTTAAGCATTTATTTTATGTTGCTTCAGTTCAGTTTTTAATTGTTTGTTACCCGTAAATTTTTCTCAAATTTTATAGAGTGTTAATTGCAAAAATATCTGTGCGGCGTAGCTTATTTTATACTACAAAGCATGGACAATATACGGAAAGACAAACTAGTACGGGAAAAGCGACAAAAGAGAAACTAATGAAACCGAAAAACAATTTATTGCAACTATGGAGACCGCCATTAATATTAAATCTACTTAAATAATCTATTTAAATATCTTATTTAAAAGCAATTAGTTTTTTTTCTCGCTTGAATAACAAAGTAAAGCAATTTAGTTTTAACCAAGTGGGGTTGGTCTTCTTAGAAAGCATGGGTTGCTCTATGATATTAGAAGCTTAGGATCTTTCATTTTTAGCAGGATTAGCGATTATTTATGAGGACGATTTATGAGGTCAAGATGTTCAGCAATGCTACAGGGTGTCCAACAAAGGACTCCCTCATTTTAAAATTAAATAACTCGGCAACGGAGATCGATAGAAGAACGAAACCAGTGATATGCTTAGTCTGAAAGACGTAAAAATCTGATACAAAAGTTTCAAAAATTAGTTATAAATGTTGCCGACAGGTGGCGCTGCAGGTTGTAATAGCTATTCAGAATCCGATAAGAAATCTATAAACTGTCCTTGGCAAGCACGAAAAATGCCTAATTTGAATCGATTGTGATGTGATTGCAACGATTACTTGCAAATGACAGTTTATAGCTTTCTTCTCGAAATCTGAACTGTGATTACAACGTACAGCGCCACCTGTCGGCAACATTTATAACTAATTTTGAAACTTTTGTATCAGATTTTTACGGCTTTCAGACTAAGCATATCACTGGTTTCGTTCTTCTATCGATCTCCGTTGCCGAGTTATTTAATTTTAAAATGAGGGAGTCCTTTGTTGGACACCCTGTATAAGTAATGCCTCCGAAGGTATTGTTTATAAATTCCTCCATTTTCAATAATTTCCTTATGTGTTGCTACAGTAGAACTCTAGTTGTCAGAATTAAACGGGCATCAGGCCGATTTTGATATACGGAAATTAGGATGATCGGATAAAGCTAAGAAATTAAGTAAGAAAGATGTCCGACATAGAATAAAACTTAACTTTAATCATGAAATTAATTTTAACAAACATAAGGTATATAAAACTGTAAATACTGTAAAGATTTATATTAAAAAACATCACAAATTAAAATTATATCTGAAAGTTTATCACATACATATGTATTAAAATTATATATGGACAATAAAATATATGAACCTTATGTGAAGTTTAACGCATCTAAAAGAGTGCGTTGCTTTGAAGTTATGCGTTTCCACTATTATATTCACACATTTGAGATTTCTTTTTCCCTTTTTTTTCTTCTAAAATCGATTAAAAGAATTGGACTTCTTTTGTATTTAGAAATGTTGTCCTTTTGTAAGGAACAACCTAACAGACAGTCACAAATAATCTTAACAATGACATATGGAGAACTTTCTTAAGGGACCTGGCCACATTCGCTGTGAAAGTAACCCTCATACTTTACCCAAACCAAACATTCGAAGTAACGGTTTTCGAAATACGAAATGATAGCTATGAGTACTCCGAGGTTAAAATTCACAGCTTTTTCCACAAAAACATTCGAAGTCGTGCTCGTAGTACGTTAATTCCTTAGTTCTTTTTTTTGTGTTTATTGCTTAACCCTTCCTAAGGCTGTGGAAATATACTTTCCACCAAATTCATCAATTTTTAAATGCATTTTTTAAAGTTGGCGTAAGTTCTCTCCAAATGTTTCGATGAAACAAAAACCTGGATGTTCCAATTTCTTATCTCAAACCATAACGAAGTGTCTTAACTTGGTAATTAATTATTAATTAATAAAATCAATTAACAAAAAATAATGCCATCCAATAAACTAAATGAATTTCTTTTCTTAAATTAATCTCAATACCTAAGTTATTTTATTATACCACTACTAGAAAAAAATAGCCTATAAAGGGTTAAAGCAATAAACAGGTAACGGAGAAGTAGGACCTCCCGAGAATATGTCGAGCATATTCATCCGGAGTGTTTTATGTAACTTGTCTTTTTCAGTGACATATAGTAAGAAAAAGTTTTGATTTTTTTCTGCGTAAACCCAATAAATTAAAAAAAATATTTAAAGATCAGATTCCTTGCTAAAACTGAGTATTACTTTCTATTTAAGAGCGCTTTCTGGATTTTATTTATTTTCATACGTTTGAAGTTTTTAAATCTGATATTCTGTTTTATAACAATTAAAAATATCAGCTGAAAATTAGCAACACATAAATATCCTATGTAGTACCAAAATATTGAGAATATTATTTTCAATAAAATAAAACTGAAGAAAAATAGTGTACCATTCTTAACTATACAAATCATATCATAACAAATCTTTCAATTGTATGACTATACATAATATGCCCTTTATAATATAAGGGAAATATAACTTGAAAATAAAATATCCTTTGTTAACTGTTTAGAGTAAATAAAGCCAAGAAACGAGCAAGGGAGTCTGGCGGAAGAAATTTAATTTCTGAACAATCGATACGACGAGAATCTAGTTGTTCCATGTGTCCAAAAAGACAAATGGCGGCTTCAGAGAAGGAGTACGAGTCAAAGAACTAAAATTGGAAGAAATCGTATCTTTACAAGACTCTCGATTTCTTAAAAAAAATATGTACTTTATTGAGGAAACTAATAATTTTTGAAATTAGTGTTATTCTGGCAGATGCAGTTTCATGCTGAAAAATAGCAATAAGAAATTCATTAACATAAATAATAAATGTAAACCCCTTTATAAAAATAACTCGTTGGGAATAAAAACTACAAAGTTTTTCACTGCTGAAACTTCAATGCACACTTATACAGGTTTGTTATCATTACGATCAATTAGTTAATTACTATTGACAATAAATTTTGAAAATAGAAAATATAAAAATTTATCTAATTAAACAGATAATAATAATAGGTAGCATCTTTAGGCAAAATTTGATTATTAATTAAAATAAATTATTTCAACGATTTTATAATGTTATGGGCCTGATTTAATTATATTAAGGCGACCAGTTCGAATCTTGATTTTACAAACGATAAATCATATGTGCCGGACTGCTGAACTTTACATTTTTAGATGTGTGAAATAGTTTCTAACTAATGACAGCTTTCGAGAAATGATTGATTATATGATTGTAAAAATTGCTATGATATGATTTCTCTAATTAATGAATGTACACAACCTTTTCTACTTTATTTTAGTGAAAATACCATTCTCGACATTTGTAAACATAGAATCTTCATCTGTTGCTTACATTAAGCTAATCTTTCTTATTCTTGTGAAACAGAATATCAGAACTTAAAACTTCAAATGTATGAAAATATATAAAATCTAGAAAGTGCTCATAAATAAAAGGAAATGCTCACTTGCAGCATAGAATCTGATTTAAAAAAATTAACTTAATGAGTTCATGCAGAAAATAAAATTCCAAAATTTCGCCTTTCTACAGTACTGAAAAAGACAAGTTAAGCAGTCCGGATGACTGCGTTCGACATAGCACCCGGACGCATATTTACAAACCCTACCCTGATAGAACTGAGGCAGGAAATCAGTCAATATCATTGGCTACGAGGAGCAGTGACGTCGTTTTCAGCTCTCGCACGTAGCGTACGGCAATCATAACAAAACAAGAGTCGTCCTACTTTTCTTCTCCGTTTTCCCACAGCTGAGCATAGAAAACATTCTTCCGTGGATTGTAATATTTCTAAAAATGAAATTATTTTTTAAAATATCATAAAAAATAAAACATCCCACACTATAAGAAATTATACTAATGAAAAGTACACGCACGAGAGCAAAGAACGACGTCATCGGCTCTCGGCGAAGCGAGCCAATCATATTGTCCGATTTCCTGCCTCAGTTCTATCAGGGTAGGGTTTGTAAATATGCCATCCGGACTCTGTCTACATCAACTATTTAGTTTAGTTTAGTTATATTAACGTCCCGTTTTGAAGCAACAAGAGGGCTATTTTGGGACGGACCTCGTAATTTTGAACCACGGTCAGATGACGAGGACGACACCTGAGCTTGGACCACCCTCTCCAAACTTCCACGCCACACCAACGAGAGGACGTTTGGCCACTATGTATGATTTAGCGTGCAACAGGCCCCATACATGACGAATCTTCAGTGGAATCGGGTTTCTGCAACCCTCCGGCCCCAAAGCCAAGACCCTACGTCATCTGACGGCGGTACAAAATTACGAGGTCCATCCAAAAATAGCTCTCGTGTTGCTTCAAAACGGGACGAAAATATAAGTAAACTAACTAAACTAAACTGGCTTCTGACTATTGCTTTAAAGAGAACCGGAATAGCAAAACAATATACGCCTAAATTTTTAGTATGTCATTTTTTACCATTAATAGGTGCCGTAAGATAAATTTAGTATAAATTAATAGATTTAAGCTTTCTCGCCCGTCAGTCTTATATACGTGCTTATGACAGAAACGGATTTCTTATCTTTTGAACGCATAAGATGGCTTTATTATAACACACGAATACAGAATTGTTGTACATCAGCAATGGGGTCCATTCACTCAATGTCACAGTCACATGACAAACGTATCTGCGCATAGCATGCAACATCTAACAGCACTTTGGTTTATGCTGTTTTACGAAATTACTTCCACTCTCATCTTGCAACATGATTTCGTTACAACATGTAATAGTTCGTAAACAACATCTAACATGATACCACCCTAAGACCCTGCAACTACAACCTTTACAGTCATTTAAGGTACCCGACTAGGTCGGGAGAAAAAATTTTTAAAAAGCATGCACAAAAAAGGCTTACAGAGCTAAATAACAAAAATAAGCTTAAATAGTCAGAATTAGAAATAAGAATTCACATACCATCAGTAGTTTTTGAAAATAATAATTTTTTTCAGGAATTTTAATAAAAATTTAAGTGTTAAGAAAAACGGCATATTTGAAAGAATATGGTGCATATTTAATTTCAATTTCGCATGCGTACTTCTCAAACTATTTAGAATGTAATAGACCACGAAACGCAATTTATTTTAATAAATATATATCTTATGGACATTCAAAGTTGGCGTCGTTGATTTTTGCCAAAATTATCCTATGTTTCGAACTGAAAGTGACGGAAAAACATGAATCAATAAAGCTATCATAAAATCTGTGGTCTGTTACACCCTCAAAGATTTTTGACACACGTGTATCAAATTTCAATGAATTTTAATGAATTGTATTGCAGATATCACGTTTTTCGTGGACCAATTTTAGTGACATTTTCATTTTTCAGAAAAAGCATTTAAAAAATATAATAACACATTAGTTCAAATAAATATCAAGGAAAAAATATTCAATGAATAAGAAAAAAACAAAGTCTGTTTTAGAATCTTAAAAGTTATGGCTTTATTTTTAGATTTAAAAAAAAAAATTTGAATTTTTCTTCGAAAGTCGCTTTTTCAACCTTGTCGGATACCTTAAGGAGTGGAGCGGACATGCTGACAACATCCAACAGCAAGTTACAATTTTAGTTGTTAATAATAATACAGACGTTTAGATATTTACAACGTTCAGTTGCATCCTTTTTTAACCTGTAACATGGTTTCTGAACAACATCTAAGAGCTCTTCACTTTACACTGTGTTCTGATATTGCGCTCTTTTTTTTCAACCAGCAACATACTCAATTGATGCTAAGATTAAATCAGAGTACAGCACTTAATGAAGGCAACGTAAGCCTGAATTGACTCTTTTGTTATTTGTAAAACTCCCGATACAAAAAAATGAAAAAAATTACTTTTTTAACTATCATGTTTTAATTATTTTCAATGATAAATCTTCATGATTAATCGAGCGATATTCAGCATTTTATAAAGTAAATAATGGTTTTCAGCTATCTCCAGTATTTCTTTCATAACTACGAAACGATTCCTTAATAAATACAATAAGAAAAAAAAAAGAATTTCTGTGTTCTTATCTGGCCAACGAATGAGAATTATTATTTTACAGTAATCACTGTACCAGCATTTTAGCTAATTGAAAAATATCTAATTAAAATATAATTGATTTTTAATGATCTTTGGAACGTTGGATGCTGATTTGTTACGTTAATCAATTATTAAATAGTGGCAGAATTTCGGATAATGGCTTTAGAATACTCTATTTAAGTGCTTGTGTAATAACACTATTTAATTTGAATTCGAAGCTTTTAATGATTTGAATGAATCTGTACTCAATAGAATAACTTTCAAAGCATTTCGAATCAATTTCAATTATAATTGATAATTGAATTGATTTCTTCAACTGAATTAATTCCTTTGATTTCAAATTTTAATAAAAAAAAAAGAAATTGTTTACAGCATTTGTAATTTGACTTAAATAATTATTTACTTAAATGTTTCAGAAGCTTCAGAAAACTGATTTTTCTTTCTTAGAGTTATAATGCAAATATTAAATTGTCTTCAACGACTGCTAGTGGTTTGCTATTTTGATATACTAACTTTAAAGTCTTAAAAATGTGTTTTTAAAGTGAATAATTGGGTCTTTTTTGTGTTTGATCAAATCTCTAAAATTTTAAGAATATTTTATCCATGGTAGTTTAATGAATTATACATATGAACATGAATTATCTGCTTTTGAACTCAGTGTGAGAAACGGAAAAATACGTGCAAAACGCTTAGAGGGTTAAATTTTAAAAAATATAAATTAATGGAATTTGATGTACTGAAAACAGATTTTATTTTAATAAAGATAGTCAAAAAATCAAAAATAATTTGCTAAAAGTTATTACATGTTATATGCAAACATAACCATATATGAACATTTTAATATTAAAATTGCCAGTATTGACTGTCAGATATGTCACCAATCATCTAGACTTGTTGTTTTCGTAATGACCGCACCCTGAATTGCTATTAATTTTTTTAATGTAAATAGTAAAAAATAAATATAGGAATAACCATAAAAATTTTAATTTATTTAATTTGATTTTAAAAAATGATTATCTTTAAAATTGTGCGATTTTCTTGTAACTTAAGTCGTATATATAGCGCAATGTAGTAAAATTTCGATTAACCGTCAATTTTTGTTATTCGTCATCTTCTAAAAAAATCTAACCCGTCATTTCTGCGCATTATTACACTTATATCGAAGATTATATTGATCATTTTGTAAAACTAAGTACAATATGTATTCATTATTCACTTCTAAAAGATGTTATTTTCATTTCCGTCCAAAGTTAGCAGAGAAATCATGTTACTGTACATTTGCATAAAGAGATTTCTGTTATCCGTCTATCCGGTAATCCGTCACAGTCCTGATCCGGACGGTGACGTTTAATCAAAGTTTTGCTATATGTACGAGAACGCACTATGCTATTTTCTTAAGAAAATTTTTTTTAAATTAAAAGACAGAAGAAATTAAATAACCCTAAGCAAAGCAAAAAATATATTTCCTTCCATAAGACATTTTTTGCTTCATCAATCAAACTCGTTGATTCATGTAAAATATTCTGAGGTCACAGAATTTTTTATTATCACGAGACAACAGGATATTACATACACTTCTGTTTTCTAAGTGACTTTTTTATAAATGAGAAATTTCTTGGGTTAGGAGACAGAAGCAATGAAATAACTCTAAACAAACAGCAAAAAAGCATTCCATTCCGTAAAACTTTTTGTTTCACCGGTCAAATGCGTTGTTTGGTGCAAAATATCCTGAGGCTACACGTGTTTCGTTTAACCTTGCAGATTCCTTTTCGTTTCAATCTCCTTTTTCTGTTTCTTTTTCCATTTTGATTAATCGAAACCTTGACCATCTGTGTTTTAAAATGAATGACATAATAGAGACGTTGTTGTTTATTTCTTTCGATATAATTACTGCGAAGGGATGCTGCAGAAACAATGGAGCAGTTAAAAAATCTAGGGAATTAAACATACCAAGTCCAAACTTTTTCGTAAAGATAACGGAAGCATCACTGATTGAATTCTAAACTATTTAGAGAGAATTCATTCAGGTATTAGTTTCATTATCTTTTAAATCCTGTCATTTATTTAGATATATACTCCGCTGTCTTTAAATCCGGTCTTTAACGTGGGCGATATTTTTTTCAGTACAAAAATCTGCAACTATCTTTAATGGTTATTTGTATGCTACGCTATGATAGCATAGCCTGCCAAATTATATGGAATATTTGAGACTCCTACTTT
>BGPR01000173.1:1033955-1055047 GCA_013235015.1 Araneus ventricosus | reverse complement strand
AAATTCTTTGAAAGAACTAAAAGTCAAAACATCCAAAATCGAAAACTTTAAAACGCGATCTTTCTTCCAGTATGAATTCTTTCCGATACGGTTTTCATAAAACGGAAGGACAAAAAAATAGAAAAAAGGAATCGACTGTGTTATTTTTCCCGCGTTTATGGTTCGTGTTTGTATTTTTCTCAACAGATGGCGCTGTATTGGAAAGTGCAAGATTAAATTCTCAAAGAAAGTTGGATGGAAAAACGAAAAGCAAGGATTGCTGGAAGAGTAAGAGGGAGGAAGGGAGGAGCGGGGAAGGAGGAATCACTAAAATCGATTTAACTCATATTTTTTTCCTTTTTTTGTCGGCGTCGAAATTTGTAAGTCTGGCAGAGCTTTTGCCTTTCAATTTAATCTGAGGCCCTGCCAAATAACTCATCCATCAGAATCAAAAATCAGGCAACTCTTATTGAGCAGATGACTGAATTATGCCGCACACATAAGACAAAGTAACTATCTTAAAGAAAAAAATGCATCAAATATATCTGTATTCCCTATCAGTTGTTAATATTTGTTACAGTATAAAGTTACTTTACACTTGAAGTTTCCACTTCAAGAATTCTTAGATTGAAATGATAGAACACAAAGTACTGTTAAAATATGTATTGAAAAACTATCAGTTACATTTTTTTTTAATCTAAAATATTCATTCACCTGCTAATAGAAAGCTCACTGTTCTCTTAGTAGCTATTGCATATGAGTTTTGGTTACTTTTTTGTTGTTGCTGCCTACAGGTTTTATGGGATTTCCCAACAGCTATTAATATCTTTTGCAATATAAAGTTACTTTATACTTTAAGTTTTAACTTCAAGAATTCTAAGATTAGGATGATGAGAAAAAAAATGTTGTTAAAATATAGTGAAAAAAATCAGTTACATTTTTTTAATCTAAAATATTCATTAGTCTATTTATAGAAAGCTCACTTTTCCCTTGGTGGCTATACTGCACGCGAATTTTAGTTACTGATTTGCTGTTGTTGTCTACAAGTTTTATGGTGACACCATTGCAACAGTATAGATTGTGAGTTTGTATAAAATAAATAATTTATTTTTTTCTCAGGGGGATGTGAAAAAGATAATACAGATAATGAAGATAATGCTGAGTAATGAAGATAACGCTCATAAAAGATTTTTAGAATTTATTTCTTTCAGGCTGTTCTTTTAGTGTTTGTCTGAAAAAAATGTAAAACCTAGTTAACGTATTTACTTAAAGTGTTTTATTTTCCTTTAGAAAAGAATGACATGGAAAAAAAATCCTGCCTAATATGATGAAAACTTTCACCCACTTTACAATTCCTGAAAGTGCTCTGAAAATCTCTGTATTTTCGTTTGCGTAGTCTTAAAGCGTGAGTTCAAATGATATTAGGAAAAAATATTTTTAATGAAAAGTATAAATTTTTAAGGATTAAATTTCATTTTTAATTACTATTATGAAACTACACAAATAATTTTATAATAAATTTCAAATACGAGATATAGAAGAATTATTTTAATGTATTTTTACGAAAATGAAGCTTGTGACTGAATTTAAGTTAAATCTCATGACTGGCTAATGAAACTAGCCAGAAAAAAATTTTGTGATTATTTTTTTCTTTTCTGTAAGTTTTTTTTAATTAATTAATTTAGAGATTAATTTAGTAATCAGTTTCTAAGTTAAGAAGAATTTCTTCGTACTTCCTTCAAGCATATAATTTCTCTTTACCTGCGTTTTGGAGAATTAAAATCATCATTTCTTGTGCAAAAATACCTAAAATCTTTGATTCGCACTCAAAAACGAACACCTTAAATTTTTTGAAATAGAAAGTGGAACAATTTCAAATTTAACAAAGTTTTAAGTAGAATAAGTTTATTTTATTAACATTTATGCTTTGCTTTCGACCTTGATACCATTTTTAACTTGTTTATGTGAAAAAGAACACATAAATTAGTGTTTTTTTTAAATGTAACAGAAATTGAAAACGTTAGCAAAAAAGAGAGCTGGTTTCAAATTAAAAGAAACTTTTAAGTGAATACATTTTTTCTCCAATGATTTACTCTCATTTCCCGAGGCTGTCTACCATGACAACTTTTTTAACCTATTTAAATGAAGATGAATCCTAAAAATAAAGAGACATATGTACTTTGGCATCCCTTTTGACACAACGCGTAAAGCAGCGACGTCGCGAGTAACAATTGCTAAATATGTTGTATAACACAGAATCCATTGGTTTCGGTGTTTGAAGTTTCGCAAGCAATCCATTACACCCTTGTTGCCGGCTTCCAACTCAGACATTAAGCAGACGCCCGTGCAGACAGGCAAACTACTCTTCCACACAAAATCATTCCAAAGGTGATTTGAAAGATTAAAATCATCAAGGGTGTAGTTAATTTGACTGAAAAAAATATAGGGAATATTTTAGCTTCTAAATTATATGCTTACGTTCTAAATTGCTGGGTGGGTTTGCTCTTTTTTATTTAAAATACATGAATTTTGATGTAAGTGTTTTTGCTATATAATGAGAAAATAATTTAAGTTGTTTTCAACTTTTCCACTCTGTATGCATGGTGCCACTGTAACTTCTAATGTTGTTTTCTACTTGATTATTGTTTGATGTTTCTTTTGAATATTTAATTAAATTGTAAATCTAGATTCAAATTGACTTGCTTGCAGCTCATTTTTAAAAACAAAAAAGAAGTATATTATTATTATTATTATTATTATTATTATAACGGGTGTAATTTTGATTTCATTTTAACCGGCTTGGGATATGTTGTAAGGATAGTAAAAATCTCGGTCGAGCTCGTAGATGGGCTATCCAGCTCAAAGCTCAACTCAGTGGAAATTTTCATTTTCCCATAATTTCTTTACAATCGAAAATAGAAAGAAAATTCAAATTAGACGAATTATCACCTTATCCTAATAAACAATTTTTGCATTGAAACTTTTTTGATAGCTAGAACTGCTTAGAAATTATGAGCTGAAAAGTGATTTTCCCTCCCTTCCCCTTTTTTCCCCTCTAACTTAAAGTACTTTTTAACCTATTCATGTTACCCCTTGTTGGAAAGCTCTCGTCATTTGCAGTCTCTTCCACCCACTTTCATTCTTGCAGCTCTAATCCTTTTGAGAATAGAGGGCGACATGTTCATTTCCTTCTTTAAATGGTACTAGATAATCCATTTTGCAAGCACTGCAATATAATTTTTTAAAAAGCATATAATGTTTTTCTTAAAAACATTCACGCACTGGCAATCAATTTTCAATAAAAGCCTTGAGTGTCACGAATACCCATTAAATAAAATTCAAATGAGTCAGATACCATTCTTTAACTCACGCATTAACCATTACATTTTATTTTAAATTTATTAGAGATTTGTCTTATTTCGATTCTCATCCAATAATTTTCTTGCATTTGCACTAAATGGTATTATTACAATAGCTTTGTTTTAGTTATCTTTTCCCTGTAAATTGGTATTATGAATTGCCTAAACTGGCTGACCAGTCCAAAATACCAACAAACCAGCGCCATAAATTATGAATGTTACATACTTCATAATGAATGTTGAATACTTCATAATGAATGTTAGAAAAAAAACGTTTCTAGGATCACCACTCAACTTACTTTTTAAAAACTTAGTTTATACTTGAAGTATTAAAACAATAACATGTTTCTCAAATAAATTTTCTTGTTAGTACCGTATTCTGATTTTCCCATATTCTTTCATCATAAATGAAAAAAGAAGAAGGAAAAACAAAATGGAAATGAAAGGGAATAAATGCTAAGCTTTGTGTAAGAGTATTCAAACATTCTTCAAAAATAAGCAAATGTGCAATGTTATTTGATGAATTAAAACTCCAGGAAAGGTTTATTTTTCAGGTAAAATAAAATTTGCTATAGTAACACTACAGAAAGTTTATGCAGCTAAATCCGACCCATGGTAACCATAAATAGACAAGTATTCTGTTTATGGTTACCATGGGCAACCATATTATTGTGCAATGTATTAAAATCTTAAATACAGTAAAATCACTCAAAAACATTTTTACTGGCTAATATGGAAAACATAAGTTTTGAAGTAAATTAAATTCTGCATTATCCCTGTGCAATTGAGAAATTTGAATTCATTTGACCAAATAATCATTAATATTAAATTGCGTTGATACTGCATTATTGTTTATGTTGTTTGTATGATATTGTTTTTTGTTTATAAGTTTGTATGAGATTGAGAAAATAACAAAAATATGTACAGAGATCGCTGAGTTTGCGTGGTTTGATGATAGGAAGTATAATTTATTTGTTTTATAACAGTCAGAAATGATTTATGTGCAGAGTTATCGGTCATAGATCTCCATCTCTGAAGGTTACGCAAACATTAAAATAAATAAAATTCGCGTAGTTGTTATCTAAAATGTTTACTGGATCACGTTAACAAAACAACAGCACAACGCTTTGACTATGCTTACTAAATACCAGTTCCTGCCTTCCACAGAACAGTATAAACATATAATTAAAGTAATTATTTTAAATAGCTTAACATGGTATGCATGCTAAAAGTCGTATCTCGTCAGCTGGAATTTATGAGATGATTTAGCTTGCAGATATGCTAATAAATAGTGTAAAATAATAACAAAAATAAAAAAGATAAACCCTAGAATTTTTCACAAACGGCCTCATTTTAACCTTGCTCTTTCAAACCTTAATTCAGTACAAATTGCACCTTCGTAATTGTTAAAAAAATAACCAACTCTATTTTGACCTTCCTTTATTCAAACAGGTCTGTTGTGTTTTTGATAAATAAATATGTCGAAAAAAAACCTTCTCCGATTACTTGCAGTTGTCTGAATATTTTGATGACGTCAGTTACATTTCTACTTTTGAATAGGCTAATATTTTTCACTTCAAAGAATATTCAGATTTTTATGTTTTGAAAAGCGAAACTGTTGAATTCTATAGCATTCAATTTCATATTTTCCTACGAAGATATATAAATCGTTCCGAAGTCAATGCGGTTAAGTCCAGAAAAAAAATGAGAAAATTAAAGTTTTTGAAAACATGATTTATTAAAATTTTGTGTTTTTTAATTTTATCAGCAAAAGTATGTAAAGTTTATAATAAATCAAGGAGTAAATCTTTTAATAAATAAAAAGAATATTATTAATTCCATTAAAACTTACAAAAATCAAAAAATATAGAAAAAACGGACTTAACCGCATTGACTTCTGAGCGACTCCTTCAACATAATAAAATCCCCAAATTTCAATGTTAAATTATGTATTTTATAATTTGCACGTTAAAAAATAGGCAGCGTTGATATTAAAACCGTCAATTCAAAATCAAAATAGACTAATCAATTATACTTTTTTTTATTGCTCATATCTGAATTTCAGACTTAACTCAGGTAACAATTTTCGAATGATTATTGCATTTTTTAATTACTAAAACCAATTCTTACAATAACCTAAATAATTAACAAATAACGTTACATCAGACATAATTGTAGTTGTAACTAGGTATTTAATAATAAATGCAGTTGCTTGAATGATCCAATTTATGTAATAGATTATTAATAATATATAGAGCTAAACAGTTATAAAATTATGTCATAATATTTATAAACTTACGGATTTTGCATTGATTGCATCACAAATTTTGCTGTATTTTTTCTATCAGTAATTTTTTGAAAAAAAATTATGTTCCCTAAAGTCTCAAGGAATAAAATTAGGAGAATTAAATTTAATGAATAGATTAATTATGATGTAATTCATGAAAAAATTATTATAATTCAAATTAAAGTGGCATCAAATAATCTCAGAACACCAAGACATGATGATCATATACGTAATGATTTCGTAGATAGCAAAAATAAACACAGCACACATCATAAATAGCTTTTCTCCCATTGTGCACTTAAGATGTTCCGATTAATAAATAAGAATCAAAAATAAGTAAGGATTTACGCATCACGTGATTCAAGATCGAGCTTTCTGGAGGAATAAAAATTCAGCTGGCGCGTCAAACCTTTTTCTTCCTCGCTACCCTGGGGCCGTTATTATAAATAGCCCTCGATGTTGATAAGGCAGAAATTTGGCTCGCGTTATTTGTTAGGTGGTAAGGTAATTGTACTCACATGCGATGAAGCTCCCAGGAACGCTTAATTAACCACGAGCTGCCTGGATTCGAACTCGTAGATTTATCTTCTACATTCTAGCTCTGAGGAAAGAAAAAAATTGGTGAGCCCGACTGTCAAAAACACTCGCGCAAAGCCTTTTTTTTACCGTTTATATTTTGATTTACCCTACGGGAAAGTATTTTGTAATTCGTATCACTTCGATCTGAACGACCGCTTCTTATGGTTCTGTAAAGGTCCGATTCCATGGAAGAAGTCCTACAGTAAACAGTTTTAAGCAATTAACGGTTAAGCTTATTCATTGCTTTTGTAATTGGCTTTTAATCTGCTTATTAGTTGGATATCGCTGTTAACTATCGCTCGCAATTTATCATTTATCTTCCATTTAATATATTTATCAAGTATAAAATTCCGCAAATTTCTTTTTAAGGCAAAAGGATAGTAAACATTTTTTTACCTTTTATTTATAACCTTATTCAGAAGGTTCACATTTTAAAAACACAAATATTGCAAGTCTGTTTTTGTTTCTGTTCGTATAAAATTATTCTAATTTGAAATTTAGGCATTCTAAAAGATTAATAATGACTAGGTTTGGTGCTTTCTTTAAGTATAATTATTGCCTCAAGACGTGAAAAATATAAGCTTAATTTGAAATGCAAATTTTAACCGGTAATAAATACAGCAAATCAGGGTTTAATAACTTTAAATATTTTGTTTTGAGGAATATAAATGTTTGTAGTAAGTAATATAAATGAGTTTAGATCCATACTGTCTTATCTAATCATAATTATTATGCAGTCTTCTTTTAATTTTTGTTTTTTGATCCTATTTTGATCAAATCTAAATTAATTCAGGAGCACTAAGATGTAAATTACTCTTTATCAAGTAAATATTTCAAGAAAGAGTTATTATAATCTATTTTGAGGAAGCAAAGGATAAACACAGAGCTATTATTTTATTGGTATGCGTTTAGTATAGTACGCTTTCAAACAACCTGATGGCATAACTTATAGAATGATTAATTTTATTAGTTATCAATAATTTCTCTGTATATTTAGTCATCTTATGCTTTTGTCCAAAACTATCGATCAAAATGCCTTCATAAATTTACAGATCAGCACTTTTATTGTAATTATTTATATAACTTGAATGTTTTGCAAGTTGCAACACAAGTTAAAAAATGCAACAGAAAAAAAGCATATATTAATTGATTACCGCTAATAAAAATTGCTTCCATGCGCTTTAATTGTACAGAAACAAAATTGCGAAACAGAATAAATAATACTTATATAACTATATTATCAAGCAGAGAGGATCATTATCAATCAGTTTCATTTAGCTCTTATTCCTTAAATGCATGGTCGTTTTCGATGTTAAAATACTGCAATAGAAACTAACTTTAAACATTATTTTTCATACCAAAACATAAATATTTTTAATTAATTGTTTTGGTGTCACTATTGTGGTATCTATCTACAGTGAAAAATATGAATCTCGATATCATATAATTTTTATTTTAGGTAAAAGATTCGAGGGGTTAAAAAAGCAAGTTTAATATGATGACTTAGGGGCTTTCTCTGTATTTTAAAGATAAGATATTTTCTACTTCAACAAAATTAATGAAATAATGTGATTTGCAGATCGAAGAAAATTATCATTGTTTACTATACAAATATTCGTTCAATAAAGAAATTCTGATTTTTTTTTATTATTATTTTATTTTAATATGACATTATATTAAGATATGTGTTGCTATCTCATACTTCTCTACACTCTTCGGATCTTTTATATCATAAAAATAAAATAAATATCATTTCATTAAAAATCACGTGATCCTTTCTTTTTAAAAGTTAATGCATTTGATTCTCAAAAATTATTTAGAATCTTTTTTTATTTTCTCGAAAGTAGTAGTAGAACTCCTATAGTAAGAATTCTGTCATATCAAAACTTCACAACTCAAAGCTAATTAGTTGATATCTTTTGAATTACTCCAAAACATAAAAGATGCAGAAATTGGAATCTCGATTGTGCACTTTCTTTTCTATGCCAAATTATTCAGGGTAATCATACACAAGGCAATGATGAAAATAAGTGAACTCTGGAATTTTTCAATTCCTAACATATTTCTTAAACAATATTTAACAGCTATTCAAACTTACAACATTTTTCAAACTTTATTTTGTTATATATGTTACAATTGAAGCTTGGAATCTGTTATTTCATCGAATAACTAGGCATTTCATGAATTACTTAGTGAATACCTAGTTATTCAATGAAATAACTGAATTATGCGCTTTAAAGGTAACATATATATACGATTGCTTTCATATAGTATCCCATTTTTATGCAGTAAATCAATATCTTGTGATACAAGATCAATAGCCTCCTGTCAGTATTCTGCGCAAAAGAAACAGCTGTTTAGCAGAAAAAAAGGGACTATATCCTATAAAATGATGAACGCCAAAGCGATGAAGATTCTAACCATTCGTTTTTAGAATCATAGGAAAATTTACGAAGCTGAAACAGAACCGCCGTTAGCCAAAACCCTGCTGAACCCTTCGTAAATGACTTTTAATTAATTACATAATTTGCAGAAAATTTGATGACTTTTAATATTAGATATCAATAATTATTTCGCTATATTTTTGGTCATCTTCCCTGTTCTGTCCAAAACTATTAGAAAATGTTTTCGTAAGTTTGCGAATCAGCACTTGGATTGTAATTATTTGTGTCTTTCTTCGATATGAAAAAGGGACAGGACAACTGTATTTGTTAATTAACTTCCATATTTTTCGGTTCTACAGAAACAAAATTTAAAACAGATTAAGTAATATTTATATAACTATATTATCAAACAGCAAGGATCATTATCAAATAGTTTTACATAAATCACTCACAACTAGGCATTAAAGCTTATATATTCGTTTTCCTTAATATATTGTCCCATTTTATCGAGTAAATCCATCTGAATACAATTAATACAAGATCAATGACATCCTGTCAGTATTCTGTGCAAAAGAATCAGGTCTTTATCAAATAAAAACAATATCCTATAAAATGATGAATGACAAAGCGATGATGATTCCAACCATTCGTTTTTAGAATCATGCGAAAATTTTCGACGCTGAAACGGAACTGCCGGAAGCCAAAACCATGCAGAACCCTTTATGATAAATGGCTTTTAATTATCATCGCGCTACAAAAGAAAATCATTCCTCAATACTCCTGGGATTGTACTGAGGGTGAAAAAAAAACTTTTGGGAGCAGGGTTTTGTTTCTAGCACAGAGAAGGAGAGGGGAAAAAAATAGAAAAAATTGGGATAAAAAAAATCCTTCCCGTGCATAGATTGCGCGCAAAAAAATTCTTGATAAATGAGGGAATGCCGTTTTATGGAATAGGAAAAGATAGAAAAAGCTTTTGTAGCGCGAGCCATTATCGCGTTACCCAAGTAGCAGATAGCACGCGAAAAAGATACATTCCTGTCCACCCACCCCCTGAACATCCCTGCCCTTGTTTTCCTGTCGCTGAAGTGAAGTGAAGCCACGTTACAGACGATTATATCAAATTATGGTCTCACTTTCACCGCTTGCGAGGCGTTCTGATTTCGAATAGTGTCATTTTGGCCTGTCGTGCGCGTAGGGTCCTTTATTTTGTTCACGCCGAAATTAATAATTCCTCGAATAGCTTCCACCGCCCCCTTCCCGACACCCTTGGAGACATTCTTTCGTTGTATCGCGCCCTCTCGCGTCGATATGTGTCGTAAAAATCCAAAAGCGAGCGGAATATTTTGAAAAGGAGTAGCTCTTCCTTTTAGAAAAGCCATTGAATAGTTCTCTCTTGTGCGCTACCTTTGTTCTTGGAATTTCCCCCTTTTTCTCGTTCGAGTGCGGTAAGAGTCGAACGTAAACAAACAAATGAATGTAAAAGTGCCGGGGAGGGAAGAGAAGTGAATTGATCGTTTAGTCGGGTCGTTGCTTTTACCGGGATGTTCGATCGAAAAGTTTCGTTTCACCCGAGCTGCAAGAAAGCCCTGCTAATTGTTTTTAAAGGAATAATGCTGGTAGTAATGATACGTTTATTACAGGCAATGGAATATTCTTAATTACTCGGTTAAAAATGCTAATTGTCGCAGTAACGGGAATTTTCAGCGATTCGTTATCATCGATTTTGTGATGTTTGAGTAATCAGAATTATTCCCTCTTAAAGGAGAATTGGCGATACTCTCTGATAAACTTGGGCCGAAAATCGGATTTCAGTTAGGGTGGAGCCTTCCTCTTCGTGAGAGCGATCGGTATTAGCCTTTGGGAAATGTGATGAGACGTCCTTCGTCATCCTAATAAATGATGGATGTAAGGGTACTGCAACGAGTTTCTTAAGGAGGCCTTTTGCCAATTATTGTCTGATGCCATTTTTAGAGGAGAAAAATCTAAAAGTAATATTTTGAAATTGTTTAAATGCCAATATATATACTTTTAAATGGAATGGTAAAGTCAAGTAATTACTGTATTATAATTGAACTTGGCTAATTCAAACGATTTTAACTTGAATTCGTAATTAATTCGAGTTTTTTCTCCGGGTTCTGAATTGGTTATTAATATTTTAAAATATCGTCTATAATTCGAATTTATTTTGGTTAATTCGTAAACAAAGCTAAAAATTGTTAAAACAGTTGTATTTCCAAATCATTTTCGTTGGTTAAATACGTTTGTACTTTAGTGATCGTAACAGAATAATTTTTAAATCCTTAATTCAGTCTATGACTTTACTACTGCACTGTGTATTCAATTTTAAAAAATGCAATAATATTTTCTCCCTTTTAAAAGCTTTGAAAACGTTAGACGTAAATTGTACTTATTATTTTGAAGTTTTGCCATTCAATTGTTAATTCGAATTTTTTTTTCTCTGGGCCCTGAATTTCCTATTAATATTATGTTAATATATCTTTTATAATTCGAATTTATTTTGCTTAATTCGAAATCAAAACTAAAAACTGTAAAAAATAGTTTGTATTTCTGACTCGTCTTCGTTGGTTAAATACGTCTGCACTTTATTGATTGTAAATCAAAAATTTTCAAATCGCTTAATTCAGTCGAGGGCTTTGCTACTGCACAGTGTGTTCAATCAAAAAAAGGCAATAAATTTTTCTCCCTTTTTTAAAACTTTGTACACGCTAGTTGGGAATTGTACTTTTTATCTTGAAGTTTTGTCATTCAATTGTTAATTATATATTTTTTCTAAGGCCCTGAATTTCCTATTAATATATCTTTCATAATTCGAATTTATTTTGGTTAATTCGATATTTTGAAGTTTAATTGTACAATTGTTGTATTCAAAATCCATATACTGTTTCTTTATCAAAGTTACTTACTTATTTATTAAAATTATTTTGAAAATACCTTTTTTTTTTTAATTATAAGTAATATGACATTTATAAAAAATACTCCCTGTTTATTTATTAAGCATTATTTATCAAAACTGTTGAATATTAAAATCAAATCTTTACGGCCATTCTTAGTCTAAAAATTTTCTTCTTCACTTGTTATACTCATTTTAAGACCCAGGTTTTTAAAATTAGAAGTTTTGGATGAATCGAATTTTTATCGGGGTCCCGTCAGCTTCGAATTAGCCATGGCCCATTGTATTTAAAATTTTTTCTTACTTTAACATATATCTTTTGGTATGTATGCATTAGTTTTATTAATTAAAACAATTTGAAAATTCAAGCTTAACCATAATTGCTAGAGACCAGGGATGGGAAAAACCTACCGGTTTAAACCGAAAAACGTTTTTTTTTTTTTTTTTTTTTTTTTTTGGTTTCGGTTAACTGGTTTTCTTCTGTTATTTTTTGTCCCGGTTTTAACCGGTTATTTATTTTTTTTAAATCCAATAACCGGGCAAAATAAAACGGGTCGGAAGATAGCTACGACTAGACTAAAATTTATCAATTATAAAGCTTTGAATTTCATCATCTTAGGCCAATCATCGACAGCTGCTTCCTCGAGGCGTCTGTTGGTTGGTGGATTACTGAAAAAGTCTTTATGAACAGATAAATATTGGCCAATGGATTGATTTCCTGCAAAAACAATACTAATAAAAAATTTTGTCTGCAAACGTCGTCTGTTTTTTGTAACCAAAAAATATTTAGCTTTAGTAGGAAGTTATGTGGCTTCCGAAAGATTAGTATCTACGTTGAATGATGTTGTTTCCGATGAGAGGTATCGACTCACGGATCAACATATTGCTGAAAGAATCTTTATGAGAAGATTAATTGATAAATATTGGCCAGTGAATTAATTTCTTATGAAAACAATATTAATAAAAAATTTTGTCTACAATACTTACTTATTGTAATAATTACTTGTTTATTATTATTACATATTATATTAATCACTTATTTATAATCATTACTTATTACATTAATTACTTATTGTATTAATACTTACTTATTGTATATTATTATTAATAAAATATTGTCTATAAACGTTGTTTCTTTTTTAAAAGAAACAGAAAACCGGTTATTTAAAAAAAAACTGTTATTTT
This sequence comes from Araneus ventricosus, assembly GCA_013235015.1. NCBI lineage: Eukaryota > Metazoa > Arthropoda > Arachnida > Araneae > Araneidae > Araneus > Araneus ventricosus. The sequence continues at coordinate 1,042,363 of BGPR01000173.1, read as the reverse complement.
TTAGCGTTTTTAACCGCCAAGTTAAAACCGGATGTGAACAAAACCGGTTGTTTTTTTCAATAACCGCCATCCCTACTAGAGGCAAGTTTGAAAAAATTTTAAAATAATAAAAAGTATTGTAAAATTTGTACTCTAAGATTATTTCATGAGTAGGAACGCGTGCCATTTGTTATTTAACGTTGATTATTCATGTATGTGAAGAAATTAGCCTATTAAATGGGAATATGGTAATATCCTTATATTAATCAGTAACTGGCAAGGACATTCTTAAGTCTTTAACAAAATTCAAGAACATTCACTTGTATAAACAATCGTAATTTTCCAAATTCCTTCCATATCTGTAAAATCCATCCCGAAATTGCCGAAGCTTTTTGAAATCTTTCCTTCTAACCCAGTTACGTTTCATTGGAAATAATTTTCATAACTTACTAAGGTTCCGACTTAAGGTAATCATCTGCTAAAATTATAGATAAAGAGATTTCAAAGTTTAACACATTTTATGTCAAAATAATGATTTTTTTAAAAATATTCTCCACAATTATTCGGATTGATCCGAAATTGGAAAGAACAGTAAGAAGTAAATGATTATACCTGAATCGGATGTTGAATCTAACTAATATCTTCGAATGGATTGAAAAGTAATTTAACTTCCGTATTCATTGTTAAATGCGATTCTCAATTCTAAATAATTAATAAAATGCGAATAAAATTAAGTGAAAACAAACGAATAGACAAATCGGACTAACTTAAAATGCTTATATATGAATCAAAACAAGTACTTAAATAGATTTACGATGGTGTTTGAATCCTGAGAAAATTTCTTTGCCAACGCGAAATAATGTAGAAATAATTGCATAAAAAAAAGGAAAGAAGTGATGGACTTCAGTAAACCATCAAGGATGAAGGGGCTGGACTCTTTTTCAGCAAATTTCCTCTCTTCGGTGCAAGACACACCTGAGCGACCACTGAAAATGAATCTCAGTGTGAAGATTCTCATCAACATGAGAATATAATCTCAAATAAAATGTCTACTGAAGGCTGCCCCAAAAGGAAAAAAAGAACGAATCATCTTAAATTTTCGAAGGTGAACCAATGAAATGAATCAGTGTTAAATGAGACGTAAAGCTCAAGTGTGAATTTTGGCAAGTCTTCAAAGTAAATCATCGGAATCCTGACGTGAGAAGTGTGCATTCATTAACACCTGAGAGAGACGGCTAATTTGCTGTGATGGGAAAGGGAAATAAGTTAGTAGGTTGATGTTTCGATAATAACAGATCATGCGAACCAGCCATCCAAATCATTAGAATTTCTTCGATACCTGTGCATTTTAGGGTTCATAGATCTCTAGTATCAGGTAAAATACCTCAGGAAGGTTTTGATATTTATTGCTTGTCAAAATGTCCATTTTCGAACGAAATTTGAGGATAGTCGTTATTAATGACTCAGAATGGTCAGATATTGATAACTAATTCTTACAATTTTTACGTTACATACGAGTGCTGCGTCCATTAAGAAACGTCACTTCTGATTGTTTGGAAATTTTCACATTACTTAAGATGTTGATAAAAGAAAAATAAGTCTGCAAATATTGCATAGTAGATTTTTGTGTGATATAAAGGTTTTTAGACAATAAAAAATAAATAGAATCAGCTCTTTTTTCCAATTATCCAAATTCCAATAAATCACCAGCTATTTTTATCAGTGAAAATCAATGCAAAATTTATATTTCTTGAAAGATATCTTAAATATTAATATTAGTTCTAAAAGTATCGTAATTTAATTTTTTATAACATCACAGAAATAACCTAATAAAAATAAATTATTAGTAAAAAAAATAATGCCAGTTAACTTTTCCGAGTAAAATAAAAGAAACAAATCGAATTACATTCTTGAAATCGATTCAGATATATGTAGGTTCAGATCCAACAAGTAAACACTTTCAACAAGAATTCACGCTATGCATGCATATGTTTTCGTGTTTTGCACTGGTTTTAAACAACATAAAGTGCGCAGCACCTAACAATAGTTAATCGCTTTCTACTACTCTCCAATCCTACTCCTTAAAGAAGAGCAGCTCATTGTCTGATGCTTATCAAATACTGAAATACTATTGCACCATTCCAGCAAGTGTACGTCTAACTACTCCACTACAAAGAAAGTAATGAATGACTTGGTGAAATATAACCGTTTGTGACGCATTAGATTTTTATGCAGATTGGCTGTGCAGTTAATGAAAAAATAACTAAAGCTAGCTCTGAAATATCGCTTTCTTTCATTCAATAATTTTGAATCCTATTTCCCATCAACTTGATTAATGGGGCTCTTGAGTACATCGAAGCTTGTTATTGGAATACTTTGGCAAGATTTACATTAGAAATCTTTGTGATGAGAACGGTTTAATGACATTCAGTTCATGAAAAGCACAGTGAATAAATCTTCAGATTAATTAACTCATAATATACTATGATTTTAGATTATGTGTTCGAAATAAAAAAAAATACATTTAACGTTTGGTGAACTAAGCAAATCCGTTAGATTTTTTTTTAAATAAATTTTACTGGTCGGTAATTATTGTGCAATAGTCCTATGCATAAATTTTCAAGGGAATTTATTGAATTTTGAGAAGGAACACAAAATGCTTCCTTTTATGTCACAATATATCTTCTGACAAAAAAAAATTAAAAAACTTTCAAATAACTGCAGTGCTTCTTGTGAAACATGACGAGCTAACAAAATAGAGTCAACAGGGAAAGTTTTAGCAAGATGTTTGTTAAATAAACATGCAGAAAGAACACAATCAATTTTATAAGTTTGTAACGTGTTGTGTAATTTGCAAGATATTGCGTCTTTTTGAAGTGTTATTGTTACTAAAATGTTCTTATTTGCTGCTGCGTTTGAAATTTAGATTTTCCTCTTCGTCTTAATCCAAGTATGTACTTATCGAAGTTTCCTTATGCGAATAATTGCTACTGGCAATTAGTAAGAGAATAAGTCTTGAATATTGATCATGAAACGTCAGTCAAATGGCGATGACCACACCATTACAAAATAAGTTTAGTCACATAACGGGATTTAATTTACATACTATGATTTTAGATTATTTGTTCGAAATAAAAAATACATTTAACGGTTAGTGAACTAAGTAAATCCGTTAGAGTTTTTTTTTTAAAAAATAAATTTTAATGGTCGGTAATTGTTGTGCAATAGTCCCATGCACAATTTTCAACGAAATTTATTGAATTTTGAGATGGAACACAAAAAACTTCCTTTTATGTTACAATATTTCTTCTGGCAAAAAAAAAAAAAAAATACCGTTCAAATAACTGCTGTGCTTCTCGTGAAACATGACGAACTAACAAGTTAGAGGGAAAATTTTAGCAAGAAGTTTACGAAATAAACATGTGAAAAGAACACAATCAATTTTATAAATTTGTAACGTGATGTGTAATTTCAAGATATTGCGCCTTTTTTAAGCGTTATTGTTATTAAAATGTTCTTATTTGCTGCTGCGTTTGAAATTTCGATTTTCCTCTTAATCTTAATCCAAGTATGTTCTTATCGAAGTTTCCTTATGAGAATAATTGCTACTGGCAATTCATAAGAGAATAAGTCTTGAATATTGATCATGAAACGTCAGTCAAATGGCGATGGCCACGCATTACAAAATAAGTTTAGTCACATAACGGGAGTTAATTCATAATAGTATCATAGACGAATGTCGAAAATATGACTGTAAATTATTTTTGAAAGTGACAGTTTTATGAATAATTTTAGTGAAGAATAAAATGACTATCTTGATTGTTATTTTAAATATTATAAACTGCTTTCAGAATCTTGTAAAAATCACAAAATTAAAGCGTTAAAAATTGTTTCATACTTTATCAGAAAGTAATACAAGCCTGATCTCCAATCCAAATTATGTGATTTTGTGAAAATGGAAGTCTCTTTGTTTTAACGTTGTTTGACTACGTTTATTCATTCTTTATTATTTCATTCCTTATCTTTCCTTGAAAACGATGCTTCAGTGAATTCGCAAGCGGCGTCTGCCAGCTTTACTGTCGGTTGGAGTGATAAGGGTTAAAAATGATTAATGGAAAAACATCCTTCTCTTGAATAGTAATGAATTACACCACTTCTACTTCACATGTTTTACAAGTATTAGCTTATGAATATCTGTTATATTCATCTGCTGTGAAGTAATAAATCTAAGGGATCTGGTGAATAGTAAATCACCACCGATTATATTACATCTGATATCATTTGAAAAAATTAAAATTCTAGAAAGCATGGGAAAAAGTAGTAATATGCATGATTCATCTTATCGCTTCCATGAATGGTATAAGTGAAAAATATTTCGGATATAAGGTTTGTGTCGGCATTATACAATCTTCTAATGAAGTCAATGCGCGTGACGTCACGGCGATATACGATGCATTTGACGTGTATCATATGACAATGAATTGACTCCAATACAAGCAATAGAGATCTTAGTAATTCAGTAATTTTTTTATGTTGAGGTATAGTTTATCGTCTTTACAACCAAGTAAACAGAAATGGTCATTAACACTTTAGATGAGAACTAAGAATAACATTACTTCAATGTCAAAATATTGAAATGTATGTAGAAACTGAGCGATGGCAGTTGGAAAGCTGAAAAATTTTGTTTTGAAAATTTGATTAATTTAGAGGTGTATTTCCTAAACACTATTTAACAGCTATTCACACTTAAAAAGAAGTTTTAACGTCTTTTGTTATATATGCGTTTCCTTAATATATTATTCCATTCTATGCAGTAAATAAATATCTTTTGATACAAGATCAATGACAACCTGTCAGTATTCTGTGTAAAAAAATCAGGTCTTTATTAAATAAAAGCAATATCTATAAAATGATGAATGGCAAAGAGATGATAACTCCAACCATTCGTTTTTAGAATCAAACGAGAATTTTCTATGCTGAAACAAAACCGCCGGATGCTAAAACCATGCAGAACTCTATAAAAATGACTTTTAAAAAATATGAATCTCAGTATCATTTAATTTTTCTTTTAGGTAAAAGATAAGATGGAAAAAAGTCAAGTTTCCTATGATGACTTAAGAGCTTTATGTATTTTAAAGATAAGATATTTCTACTTCCCCAAAATTATTGAAATAATGTGATTTGCATATCTTGTATTAATAAGTAAAAGATATTTTTGGAAATAATTAAAAATTACTAAAAATGAGGGTAAAAGACATTCACATTAATGAATAATGTCGCTTTGATTTCAAAAGCCAAAGATGTTCGGATGTATGCATTACCTGAAGGAACGTTAGTGGCCTATTATAAGTCGAGATAGATTTGAAATAAATGACGATGCCTGATGACTGGCATAATTCATCTAATCACAATACACTTTTCAAAATTATTCTACTCTTCGAAACTTTCTTTCCAAAGTATCTCTTCTGAATTGAATCCAGATAAACCCATCAGACCATGAGCATATTTCATTGAGTTTTCAAATCCTCCAGAAATGTTGTGCGATATATAAATATGTACAACACATACATTGCATTTGTAAACTATAAAGACTGTTACACTGTACAGAAAAGAATTTTTAGTACTTTATTTCGAAACATGTGTTTTAGAATTATGAAAAGCAAAACCTTTGAAGTTTTAATTTATATATCGAATTAATTAAATTAAAGTATAAATTAGAAAGTTTGTTGAGTGAAAAATCATTTCAAATTTTAGGATTGTGTGCTGAATGCCAAATGAAATGTTTCTCGCACGCTAGGAGAGTTATGGTGCTTATTGAAACCAAATGTGAATAATGATCGTGAAGTCTGTTAACTTAATCGAAGACTTTGGAGGAAGACCAAACTTTGTAAATCTTCTATTTGAAGTCAGAAAATTGGCTTGATAAATAATTAATGATAATCAAATTATCTTCCAAATTGTTGCGCGTGATTAACAAAGTAAATTAAATTGTGATTTGACCTAAATGAATTTAGTTGCAAATTTTCAATCAATTTAGCAACTATTAATTTTGATTTGAGGATTTCTAAACTAAGGTATAAATGCATGCATTAAATTGTCTTTGAATTAAGACCGTGAGTTTAAAATAGTTGATTTTGTGGTCATTATCTTACGTTCATTATCTTAAGGATTTTTTTATTTGAAGGCAAGTGTTGTATTAGCTAAATGACAAACAGAAATAAAAAGATAAGCAATTTTTCATGGACCATTGTTTATTACATAAACTTAACTGTTCAGTAATATAATCCACCACCCATGTTCGGCCTTACACCCTTTAGGGTAGGCCTGGTCGGTGTGAATTTCTATCCAGTGATAAAAAATAACTATAAGTCCATATCGAGTTCGGAAGGGACAAATAATTCCCTCAAATTTAAAGAATTTAGTTTAAAATTATCAGCCACGTAAGAAAGATGCATAATTCTGTTAAGGCATGAAATTAGATGTTTTTTTAAATTTATTCTTGCTTATTTGAAAGATTTAAATATCTTATTAAATTTTTCTTCTAAAATGCTTGGTCTACGACAGTAGAAAGTCAACCTTTCACGAACGATTTAACAAGTCAAAATATAATTTAAATAAATTCATTGTTTGCTTTAAGTCGATTTCTTATATGGCTATATTGTCTTGTAGTATGTGATATATTGTATATACAAAGAAAAAGACTGTTTAATGAAATTTCTCATTGTGATAAATATCATTCTAGGGCAGAATTAGAAATAATTTATACATAGGGAAATCAATCCTTAAAGTATGAATGATTGAAATATCTGCCAGATTGCATTATTGTGATGGATCTATATCTCAGTTTGTAAACCTGCAGTTCGTTCGCCACTCTTGAGTCAAATTTAAGAGCAATTAAGTTGTGTAGGAGGCGAAGTACTTTAGATTGCAATATATTCTTTTCTACTTCTACTACTTTCTTCTTCTGGCTACTCAGTGAAGTCTATGTTAAGTGGTGGTTTTATTTGAAAGACTTAAATATGTTACTAAATTTTCTTCTTATATGTTTGTCCTACGACAGTAGGACGGTTCATTCTTTCTTGAATGAATAATTGGTTCAACAAACTAAATACAATTTAAATAAATTCGTTGCTGAAATTTTTCATTCTGATATATATCTTTCTGCGGCATAATTACAAATACTTCATTCACAGGAAAATCAATCCTTAAAGTATGAATGAGTGAAATATCTGCCAGAATGCATTAATGTGGTGGATCTATATCTCAGTTTGTAAACATGTAGTTCGTTCGCCACTCTTGAGTCAAATTTAACAGCAATTAAGTTGAGTAGGAGGCGAAGTACTGTAGATTGCAATATATTTTTTTCTACTTCTACTACTTTCTTCCACTGGCTACCCAGTGAAGTCTATGTTAAGTGGTGGTTTTATTTGAAAGACTTAAATATGTTACTAAATTTTCTTCTTATATGTTTGTCCTACGACAGTAGGACGGCTCATTTTTTCTTGAATGAATAATTGGTTCAACAAACTAAATACAATTTAAATAAATTCGTTGCTGAAATTTTTCATTCTGATATATATCTTTCTGCGGCAGAATTACAAATACTTCATTCACAGCGAAATCAATCCTTAAATTATGAATGAGTGAAATATCTGCCAGAATGCATTAATGTGATGGATCTATATCTCAGTTTGTAAACATGCAGTTCGTTCGCCACTTTTGAGTCAAATCTAACAGCAATTAAGTTGAGTAGGAGGCGAAGTACTTTAGATTGCAATATATTTTTTTCTACTTCTACTGCTTTTTTTTTCTGGCTGCCGAGTGAGGTCTATGTAAAGTGGGCACGAGAGGGGGGGAGCGAAGAGGGGGTTGTTAGAAGTTCCGGAGAAAAGAAGAAAGCTGTTGCGTCTGCGGGTTCTAAAGCTCTTCTCAAGAGGTTCGCATCATCAAGTTGATAAGGCACTCTCATTGGCTGGAGAAGATCCAAAGTAGCTCGATGATTTGATCAAAAAAGTGGCTTTACTGACGCTCAAATCGGCAACAGGGTGGGTGAAGGGAGGCACATTTCTATTTTTGTGTTTTCCGTTCGTGCGCCATTTAGCTAACACTCTGTTATTCCTCGCAAACAGAAAGGTGGATGTGCTCGAATTTATCATTCACTTAAGCTCGTACGGCTTCCGTACATTGAGTCAGGACCCTGCTGAAAATCGAAATGGTTTTGGACGCTTTTAGAAGCCAGCTGGAAGGTGTGAAAAGGATCCCCGCTTTGCAAGCTATCAATCAGTGATGAAGATTTATTTATCTACTGTGCTTCAGTACTACCTGACTGATTTACAGATTCATTAATCAGGGAAAGTGAAGTTAATCATTGAATTAAGCAAATGGCGGCTGGAAAAGAATCAAAATTATTAGGTTTTGAGTACACATAT
>BGPR01000173.1:992818-1033945 GCA_013235015.1 Araneus ventricosus | reverse complement strand
TTGCTTCACTGGTACCTGACTGATTTAGAGATTCATTAATCAAGGAAAGTAAAGTCAATCATTGAATTAAGCAAATGGCGGCTCAATAAGAATAAAAATAATTACAATTTTGAGTAGACATATATTTTATCGTGAATTTAGATGATTTATTTAGCTACTGTCTTCAGTAGTACTTCACTGATGTCTTCTGATTTATGGATTCATTAATCAAGGGTCGAAAAGTTAATCATTACTTTGAGCAAATGGTTGCTTGAAAAGAATCAAAATAATTAAGCTTTTGAGTAGATATAGAAATGGGTTGTCAAATTAATGTAGGCACTTTAAAATTTTCATACTTTTTCGAATATCTCCCGAAAATCTGCATATATTTTCTTAGAATTTCATGTAAACATTAGGCTTGAACTCATATTTTACAGTGAAGATTAAGTCACGAGAGCATTTAGGAAACCGTCTACAAATTGATGAAGACGAAAATTATTTTTTCCCACCACTCTTCACAGGAAGCTGATAATGAGTGAAAACTTTCAACAATGATTATATTTGACGTGCATAATATTGACATGCATTTTCCTAAATTTTGAATAAATATTCGTGAATATATAAAGAAAAAAACACCAATTTTTTCGCATGTTTTTTGCTTATAACATGCAGAGTTTCCCATTCAATTGTAAGAAAATTACAAAATTGTTGACAATATGTAAAAAAATTATTTTATTAAAATTTGAATTAAAAAATTGGAATATTACGGGCAATATTAGAATTTGTAGTAAATATTTTTTTTACTGCGCATGTGCGAATTGTAGCGTAAATTTTCTTTCATAGCTCCAAAGCCAGATATATAGGGCAATTTACATAAAAATTCCAGTCAAATATCATTAAGATTTAGAAAGGTATCAGCATTTCAACTTGGTGACTTTCGGTACACTTTAAGAGAAGATAAATGATGAGGGGTTTTCCACAAATTGATATTCTTTAAACTTGAATCTTCGAAAAGTAATATTAATTATTACGGAAGTATAATATGCTGAATACCCATGTATACTTATTAATTAACTACATTATCTAACAGTATTATTATTTTATTACATTTTTATTACTTTATTTATTATTATACATTATTTACAGTTGGTTCCCCAATTAATATGGACATTCATAAAAGCTTATGAATCTATCATTTGGACCAGTTATGATTGAGTGCAATGTTTTAAAAGACTAAATTATGAAAATATGCGACTGTTTACATTAATTTGGCAAAAATTACATTTCGACGATTACTATTCGAAGGTTCAAGTTTCAAGAATATCAATTTGTGAAAAACCCCATATAATTTAGCTTCTCTTAAAGTGTACCGAAATTCACCAAGTTGCAATGTTGATATCTTTCTAAATCTCAATAATATTTGACTGGAATTTTTATATAAGTTGCCCTACATATCTGGCTTTGAAGTTAAAAAAGAAAATTTACGCTACATACGCAGGCACAGTTAAAAAAAATATTTACTACAAATGCTTCTATTTCCGTAATATTCCAATTTTTTAATTCAAATTTTAATACTATGCTTCTTTAACATATTTTCAACTATTCTGTACGTTTCGTACAATTGAATGGAAAACTCTGCATGTTATAAGCAAAAAACATGCGGACAATTTTGTTTTTTTTTTAAAGAAAATCTTTATATATTCTCGAATATTTATTCAAAATTTACGAAAATGCATGTCAATATTATGCACGTCAAATATAATCATTGCTGAAAGTTTTAACTCATTATCAGCTTTCTGTGAAGCGGGGTGAGCCAAAATAATTTCCGTCTTCATCAATTTGTAGACGGTTCCCTAAATGCTCTCTTGGCTTAGTCTTTACTCTAAAATGTGAATTCAAGCTTAATGTTTACATGTTTGAAATTCTAAGAAAAATCTATGAAGATTTTGAAAAATATGAAAATTTTAAAGTGTGCACATTAATTTTATTTTATCGTGAATTTAAATGATTTATTTTGCTACAGTACTTCAGTGGTACCTGACTGATTTCTGGATTTATTAATCAAAGATAGCAAAAATCCATTGAATTAAGCAAATGTCAGCTTTAACAGAATCAAAATAGTTATGATTTTGTCGTTGAAATATTTATTTTTTATCATGAATTTTAAATAATTGAAGTAATAGGAAGCACCGCGACTTTTCACATCGTGTCAATACCAACTTCGCAATATTATTTAGAGAGGTTCATGAAAGCAGAACTGGATCGCAATTAATCTTAGGTTAGGGATGAGCATAAACATAACTCATTCAATTTAGTGCCGAATGGCTAAAAAAATTTCCATCATTGTTCAATGATTTTTAAAAGATGGTTGATCAGAGTTAACAAAATTTTAACCCTCCGTTAGTCCAAATTATTTTCATCCTTAAATGGTCGCAACGAATCTCACGGATTTAAATCTATTCTATGATAGGCTCATGTATTTTCTTCATAACTGTAATAATTAGTTTTAATAAGAAAACAAATTAGTATTTTGTGAGAAAAATCCAAATTGTAATGCGTTAAAAACATCTAGTAGATGCAGATAGCATGTGTATCATAGATATTGCGACTAACGGAGGATTAAATTTGTAATTAACAAAAGAAATAAATGATTGACAAAACATATATTTGCGAAAAAGTCTCAAGGGCAAATTAAATATTGACATTTATATAAAATATTTCTTAAATTTACAATGCACACAATTATTGCTATTGTTATTCTTAATAAATTTCTGTAATCTAAATTAATGAATGCCTTAAAAATGAAGTTAAACAAGTTTATAAGGTCATGCATAGGATAAATTGTTTTATACATAAGAATGGTATGTGAGTTCCATATGTAGCGCAACTGTATAGGATTGCCTGCATTAAATTTTATCAACACATAGCATCTTTTATGATTTTGTATCTTTCAATCCAAAGCATTGAATATTAGTGAAGCCTATTTGAAAGAAACGATTAATTACAATAAAACTGTATAAATGTGTCATAATGACACATAATATAATGTCTGAATTTGATAAAACTTAAAAAAATTAATTAATTAATATACTTAGGATATCTGAGGAAAAAATGAAAGTATATCACAGAATAATAGTATGTCTATTAAAAATTTAATTTTACTTATATCTGCCGAGTTCTAGTCATATCGAAAGTTACTCGACGAGATCGTGATAGAATTGATGTTAATTCAAGTTAATGAAATTATTATTATTGATAAATCGATGTTAATTTTTATTCATAAATAAAAGTGGCAAAATTATGCGATGGATAAGAGGTTTCAATTTATTAATTTATCTTCTTATTTAAGAATTTCTTCGAAAATTAATTTATAATCGAAAATAGATTTCGAGCCATTTTGGTAGAAAATGATAAATATTCAAGGGATGAAACTTCGAAAGTTCCGAATCTACAAGATGCGAAGGTAGTCGACTGATAACTCTTCAGCTTATTGAATCCTTGAAGTCATTCAATCCAAGGTTGTGAAAATGCGAATACTCCATCCATGATCAAGGTTAAAAAAATAATAACAGCGGCATTCTCAACACCAAATAATTATTCGGCTCCTTGAACTGTATACGTATTGTTTTTATTTAACTACAACTAAAAATTCGTACGTGATGCCGCTACGTTTGATTTAAACGTACACCCGCTACTAGTGCTTCTGATAAATTACCTGCTTTGTCTATTTTTAAAAAATAATACAAAAAGTAAATCTGTGTTTTTTATATTAAAAATTATGCGACAGGTGGATTTTTAAAAATCTTTAGAATTATACTGATTTTTTTAGTATCATAATTTGAGAAGTAATAATTATATTTCATTATTTTACGCATTCTTTGGGATCATATTAATAATCAACGAAACTTTTTCGTGAAAAATAGCCTTTTTTTGGCATAATAAGCTTGATCATTTTCAAATGATTCAATTCAATATTTTGCTTTTTAAATATCAGTACTAACGATTCAAGTAAATTTGCCCTTTTTAGAGAAACTTTAATAGTAATTCTTTTGAGAGTATCAATTCGAAATATGTCGAAATGAAAGAGGATGTTTTAAAATATATTAATAACCGCTTTAATGTAGGGAATTATATGTTATAAATCTAAACAAAAATAACCACTTTAATTAACTAGTTGATGAAGACATTTTTCATTTTTATCTAACCTTAACCCTTTTAGTGCCGACTGAAAGTACTGTACCTATGAGAAGAATGCCGGACCAATTTGACGAATTTGCTAAGGTTTATGAAAAAGCTCATAAAAACCAAAATAAGAATGATGTTTACAAAATTCAAAAAGGAGTATTTTATGAAATAAAAGGAAAATAAATTAATGTCAATTGTATTTCAATATTTGTTCAAAATCATCCGAATAATAAAAATATAAAACATTATGAAAAACAGAAAAATCGAATATTAATATATAATATTAATCGAATATTATTAATATTGCTATATAATATTAATCGAATATTATTAATATTGCTATATAATATTAATCGAATATTATTATTATGTACTATTAATCTATTATTATTGATAAATCGAATATATTAATAAAAGCATTTATAACGTTTTGTAGATTTATTTTGAGATGGTGTTCTGTCGCGATGCGAATAGCAAGGCGCCATGGCAAACGCAACGATATATCGTCGTTGGCACTTTTCTCAAGTGTTGCGAACGTCGATATATCGTCGTTGGCACTAAAAGGATTAATCAGTCTTCAGTTGACAGTCGCATTATGAGTTTTTGTTTGTCAAGAAATTATAATCATTCGCATTCGAAAATAGCAATTCATTTAGAATAAACTCGGATGTTATCGCGTCTGGTACATAAATCGGCTGAAATCTAACTACCGAGTGAGCGAGAGATTGCTAAACAAGCGGTAAATTTGACAAACCTGGAATGATTAATAAATCATCCTATTACTAAACGCATTAGACGTGTGCACCTGCCTGTATGACTTCTAGGCACTGCCGAAAGTTTTCACTTCTCTCTCCTTTTTCCTTTATATTATTTCTTCCTTTTTAAATTTTATTCAGTAGTAAATTCTTCATCAATTACTGCGTTCATTTATCACGATGTGATAAAAACTATCATTTCGCACATCTTATGAAGACCTCATCTTATAAAAATTTGTTCGCTTATAACGTCTTCTGCTTGAAGTAGGAGGAGGAAAGAATTTTTTTTTAGAAATCTTTTCTGAAGGTTAAACTGCAGAAAGGGATCAAAGGGTACAGAGCAGCCTTTTCAGGCGAGGCAGAAAACTTTTGACCTTTGACAGTTTTAACCTCATTTGCGAAGAAAAGATGAACTGGTTATGTTAAATGTTCGGCAGGTTTTTCTGCGTTGTAAGAAAAGTTCGCTGCTGCGGGCGTGAAAATAGAGTTTTTATGATGAGGATTCCAGCAAGCAGTTTCCTTAAGAGAAAAAAAAAGTTGATCCATCAGTGTTTAACGAGAAAGAAAGCCAGGTTAATTTTTTATACAGGATTGTGAGAAGATTCGTTTCTACTACCATGTTTCCATGCGTTATAAATTAACAGATTTAAAATGTATCAAATTAATTTCAGATAATAAGATCAATTCATGCTGATGTGATACACATAAAATACGCTACAACAGTTTCATTGGAACGTATCTTTTACAAATATTTTCTCCCAAGTATAAAATAACGTGCTTAAAGATATGGTCTGAATTTCTAATTAAACAAACAAAACTAAAATCAATTTATAGCTGAAGAAAAATTTTAAAATTTCTGCTGCAAATATTAATTTATTTTTTTAAATTTTTAAATAACGTTCCAATTTAACAGCAAAATTTTACACTAGCATTGCTTAGCCATTTGGTCGCTGAAATTCCGTGTATTGCCATTTTAATCACTGTAATAAGAAACATTTCAATTTTAATGGAAAAATAAGAGATATTTTTCATTAAAGGTTGCTTTCTTTCAAAGTTTGTTATCAATAACAAAGCACTATTGATAAGCTCAAATCCCATTTGTTACTTTTGGAAATTGTAAAAATTTCTGATTAATAATATTAAGCAAAAAATAAATATCTAAAGCAGCAATAATTATGATAAAATGCCATAAATATTTTTTAATGAGGGTAAACTATTTTCATATGTATATGCTTACAACAAGGATTTCTTCACAGACATAACGGCCTCTGCTTAACAAATTGAGGAGCTAATCTGAAATGTGACAAATTAATGTTACATCCTGTACGTGATAATTGTCAGATTGCTTCGAATTTTGAATGGTCAATTTAATTCGGGAATTTTTCACGTATGCTTGTTCACATAGTTTTTTATTTTAATATATATTAATTACTTATCTTCTATTATCGATAAAAAAGTAATTTATTTTTATTAAGGGGAGTTGGAACCCTAAGTTCGTTAACCCTAGCCCTGTTACTTTGATGTACCTTTTCTCAAAATCTCTTATAGATTCATGTTTTAAATTTTTTATACAAGTAAAGTACATCTTTCTAATTATACTAAAATGATTTTTTAAAAAATTTAAAAAATTATTTTTTACAAATTTTTTTGTGTCGAAACAAAAAATGTTAAATTGCCCAACTTCGTTATACCTTTTCTCAAAATCTGTTATAGATGCATATTTGTTTTTTTTTAGCAATAAAGTACACCTTTATCATTATAGCGAAATGAGCTTTTGGTTATTTTTGTAAATTTTTTATAAATTTACAAAATATTTAATTAGTTACACAGGGAAATTTTACCCTATTAAAAAAATTGTAAAATATAAAGTTTTGAGTTTTTTTTAAACTCTCATTTAGGTATAATGAAAAAGGTGTACTTTACTTGTATAAAATGTTTCAAACGTGTATCTATAACAGATTTCGAGAGAAGGTACATCGAAATGGCCAATTTCATGTTTTTTGTTTTGACACAAAACAATTTGCAAAAAAATAAATTTTGAATTTGTTTTTCAAAAATCATTTCAGTATAATGAGAAAGATGTACTTTACTTGCATAAAAAAATTTCAAACATTAATCTATAACAAATTTTGAGAAAAGGTGCATCGAAGTAACAGAGTTAGACGGACTTAGGGTTCCAACTCCCCTTAATGATGCTATATTTGGCTGGGAAATTTATGTACAAATAAAGTTAACTAACTTATAAAATTTATTCAGCATGAAAGAATGAAAAAATTAAGATAAAATTATAAATTCTGTAATTATCTTCAAAATAAAATTTTTCCTAATGCTTCGTTATATTTATAAAATATGAATATTATACCTCTGTTAATTATTGCTACTATTTTTCACTTTCAATACATATTTCTTAACGACCAGGTAAGATTTCTCGCCGTCATAAACACTCTATTTATATTTCAGATTTGTGTACTATGTCCTTTCACTGCTATTGTTTTGGTAAGGAATGAATATATCATTACAAATTTAAATATTTCACCAAAGTTGGAATACTGAGTAGAAAATATCATCTATTATGAATCCAAACTTTACAATCATATAGTAATTATACAAATAAAATTTATTAATTTGGACCTCTTTATTTATTTTTTGACAATGATTTGCGCGAAAGTTCAGTGGTTTCCAGCGAATTATGCTTAAATCTGCTTTCTGACATGATCAATCTTTCATAAAATATCATTAAGCTTTGCTTCATGAATCTCTTGTGAATTTCCTAAGTTTTACTAAGATTCACTTCTCTGAATCTAGATAGCAAAACTATAGCCTTATTGTAAATTTTTCTTTCCTATGAAAACAAGCAATTGACTGTAAGATGAGAAAGATATTTCAACTACTGGAAATGAATTTCAATGATTTTTTTTTGAATCATAATAAAATTTACATTTCTGATAGCAAATTTTGTCTCATATAGTTCCATTAAAGGATGTTGCATCCTCTACTTTTCAAAACAGTGGATTTTAAATTGTTTTAAAGATTCTAAAATTTAAATAACACGTTCCAAATTTTGTTTTTGTAAACAAAAATAATTCAAAAAATTCAAATTGAATATTTAAAGTTATAACAAACATATTATATGATCCAGCAAATCGCGCTCGTGACCCACATGGATTTTACACAACTTTCGAATTCCCAGAAAAGATATAAAAATCAAATTTTAAAAACGTACAGAATTTTTTTTAACGTAAATGATAATTGTGTAATTTTTAATATTTTTTTCTTGGTATGATTATAATATTTTTCTTCTGACTAGTAAATAATGCAAAGGCCACACTTAACAAATTTCAAAACATTTTTTAAATTTCAAAATAAAAAAGAACTTCTTTTTAATGAAAAACTTTCTTTCTGAAAATAACAAATTTCGTAAATAGTACACTTTACTCAAATTTCAGTCAACAAGAAATTGCCTTTTAAAAATATTTAAGATGAGATTCTAGAATGTGACTTACGCAACGAAAAAAGAGACATTAGTGCAATCAATAACGTTTGATCTGATTTTGCTCCTTCATACTTAATTAGTGATTAACTCGGTCTAGCTACTCGCTTCCAATCAATAGAAGTTTACTTTAAAGTTCATTATTCTCTTTCAGAAAACAGTGCAAGAAATTTCTTAAAATAGCTTCTTTGGAATTATTTATATCACTATTCAAAATTGAATTTAGGAAATTATATAATATATAACTGCGATTAAATATGCAGTACTTTTTGAATCCATGCTACTGCCACAAACACGAAAAGACGTTATTATGTCCTCGATGTTCTGATACAACTTTGATACTTCAAAGACTTTTTAAACAATACTTTATAAATTTTACTTCTGTAAAAAAGAAGGATTTCCATTCTGTTTTCATACCTGAGGCAAAAATTGCGCAGTTTTCTTGCGGTATATAAAATATTCGTCAAGAGAATGAAAATGCTACAAACTGTTAGTTTCGTTTTCCAATGAAATAAAATTCTCATAATAAGACTTGGCAAATATTACATTGTTTATATAACTTTCCAGTCATCATATCTCTAAATTTTACAGCTTGTTCAGTTTGACGATCAGCAAATTTCAAATATCTCTTCTTTTTTTTCTGTTAATTTAATAATATGAGTTTTAAGAGTTAAGACGATTCAAAAAGATATTCATAAGTCGCAGTTCTGTAGTTGCATATTTATTCAACTGAATGCATTTTTAGAAAATAAAATGGCTGCTTTGTGAGAAACTAGCCGAACACAGAATGTAATGAATGGATTGAGTTGAGTTATCGGATTTTATGGCTCATAGGTCGGATTCTGTGTTGCGCCGAATACACAGTAGCAAAGAGACAGAAAGAATTATTAGTTATGAAATTTATCTTAAGCGCTTTGTCTGTTGATGTAGCCTCATGTTCATTCAACTGTAAGTTAGTTGCAATGACTATAAGGCATGGGGGCGACATTCTGTCTGTTGATGTCGATCCTATAAGACAGTCACGGTGAAAGTGAGTATTTTATTTAACACACATATTCACATACATTGCTGTGAAATTACTTGTTATAAATATCAATTTTTGAGAGCAAGACTTTTTACTTGCTGTTCTTCGCGCATTTATTTCTATAGACTCATTTCGGTTTCAACAGTACAGCATCGATTCTTACGACGAAAATGATATATTCGACTTATTAAAAATTTATATATATATATAAAGGAAAATTTTCGAGATAAAATTTATACAAAATAAGCAAACTTAGGAAATAAAAGAAATCATTGCATACTGAAAATTTACTTAAAATTATAAATAAAATACGCAATAAATTGAGTAAGATTTGCTTTTTATTGCCTCTTTATACTATCACACCAAATAATAGTTTTTTAGCTTAGTTTTTCATCTATACAATGAGGCGCCAAACACAACACGCTTCAATTTTTATGCGACTTGACGTATGCGGCAAACACTCTTGAAGGTGCAAAAAATTAGTTTATTTTTTTGATTTACTGATTTATCTGTGTATTTAGAGTTTTAAACAATACTTTTGTATCCACAGCTATTAAAATGCAATCAAACTGTCTCTTGAAAGTGACTATCTCATTTTTCTTACGAAGAAAGCAATTACTACGGAGCTGCAATCTATAAATTTCAGTTAGTGTGCCAGGGGAAGAATCATAAACACTTCAAAAGACTCCACTGACTTCATTACGCGACAAGCCAACCGTGTGGAGATAAAGGATATCAAACCGACCATGTCATAATAGCCCGAAGCATCGGTCGGCTTCGGAAATAATAATAAACTACACATCTCATTTATTTCGAAGCATCATTTTATTTCCAATCCTCAGACCTTTATTGAAAGCATCATTACATAAAATTAACCGTCAATTCCACAACAACAAAACCGAAAGCCATAGCTTTAAAAGATAAAATAAAAACCGTGGTGAAATTTCTTCTTTTTCGGTGAATAAAAGAAGCTTTCCTTCCCTGTTAAAGCCAGGCGCGTGCCGAGGTTACAGCCGAGAGAATTTTATAGCGGTCATAAAACTGAAGGCGCGCCGCCTCCAATGGGTCCCAGAGCTTGGTTCTCCAGCGATAACTGCCTCCCCTTCTGGCTGCCTCTGACAAAATTATGGCGGCGCGGATAGTTTTATAGGCCTAACCGAGCCGTTTTATGGGCTTTGGGAGGAGAGAGCTTTCACTGACAGCGGTGCTCTCAGAATATTTACGATGGTTTGGATGCTAGTAAAAGCGATCTGCTGGGCCCACACCAGCCCAGTTCGCCGGAGATTCGTGCACAGACAGGAATTCAGGTCCCTTTTCTCAAAGATCTTCCAAAAACATCGACGATCGGAACGTCCCGATGTTAGGCCTAGCGTCGCTCAGCAATGGCGGTTTGTTGTGATTGGGATGCAGTGATTGCGTGCATTAGCGACGAACTGATTTGTGGTGATTTACAACGAATCTGCTGCAGTAATTTTCGGTGAGTGAATTTTTTTAACGCTATTTCATAGTTACTACATTGCTCATTTGATGTTTTGGTATCAAACTCTATACATAATTTATCTCTAGCTATGTGAGTCAACAACTGAATAAGAATTATGCAACGGAAATTCGCAATTTTTGAAAGTAAATTTTTGGTAAGTTGGTTGAATTTCTATTTTATAAATTAAGATTTAAAAGTATTAATATTATTTAGTGGTTTCGAAATTAATAAACGCATCTAAGGTATTTTTTTATTTGAATCGATTTTTCGAACTCAGTTACAATGTAAGTAAACTATTATTATGATTGTTACTAAGTAAAAGGGTTTGATTATGTGAAACTGTAAATGTTACGATACATTTTATTTAGGTTCGATGTCGCAACATTCAATATAAAAGAATTTGTTATATCTTTGAGAAGTAATTTGTATTTTTTATTGGTAATTTAAATATACTGCATGCAGGTTTATTGAATATTTGTACAGAAAATCATTAATTGCTCAAGTTTTCGCTATTCTTTAAGACATTAAAATTGTTTACGTAGTTATTCTAAGTTTGAAAGATTTTTTAAAAATTACAACATGTAAAAAGGAAAGTTCATTATCTGTTTACTTTGTTACACTAAATAAACAAAGCCATTTCAAATGGTTTCCTCTTTTTTTATTATAATTAATATTAACTAAATTACAGGTGATACGAATTATATCTGAATTTTCTTCATAATCCTTTTCCTTTTGATATAATTTTAATTTCTTTTCTTTAGGAAATACGAACATCTAAAATTATTGAGTGATAAATTTTTAAAGAAATAATCTGAAATCAATCAAATAATAAAATAATGAATTTTTTTATTTAATTTAAAAACATTTTTGCGTTTGAAAACTTGTATGTCTAGGCTGTAGAATGTATACATAGAATTCCAAATTATAAACAAGAAGTGGTGAATAATTTCTATAAGTAATCAATTCTTCATTTTTTTTTATCTCTATATGCTTATTTATATTGATTCTTGTATTTTTATAAGAAATGCTGTAGCTAAAAAACAGAATGGGTCATATTTCTTTTTCTGTATTTTATTGGAAATAGTTTTCATGATCAGTAATACAAAAACGATTCTTTTCCTCTCTTGCAAATAATATTAATTTATAGATTTACTGTTGCAGCTTAAGAATAAAATTTCTTCCGAAAGTCTTTGATTCTGTTACAGAATGACTGATTTGGCCTGGCAGAAAATTACAGATTCAAAAATATTACTTGTGTTTCGATTGAAAAGCTTTATCAAATTCAGAGAATAATCCTTACATCATTAAGTCTTTATTTTTATAATGATAGCCATTCTGTTTGCTCAGTTTTAGAATATTCGTTTATATTTCATTAAACTTTAAGAAAATATCTTATTTTTCTTACTTGACGACTCAATATTCAAATTTTTGAATGGAACAATTTAAAAAATGAATATATACTTTTTCAATATCTAACTTATTTATATTGATTAATACCATTATATTTTCTAAATTTAGCTTGTTGTTAACAATTCTTACTGTAAAAAAGAAAAACAATTCTAGAGTTTTCAGCATTATTTTTTGGTAAAAGCTTTGAATTCGAAATTAAACATCAGAAATAAGAGACAATATTTATTTCTATAAAACCCATGTGTAGAAAAATATTAATATTAGTAATTTTAATTCAGATAAATCTAAGTGAAATTATTTGATGAGGAATGGAAATAACATGAAATTGCTATGTATGTAAAGGTAGCAGAGAAATGAAGGAGCAGTTAATTTAAACAAGCTGCATCACAAAATTATTTTCTAACATATTTTTCTTTTAGAGATTTGAAACTGAAAAGAATGTATTGATAAATCTATTTGTTCCCTAATGCTTACTTACTTATTTATTTTTCAGATTTTAAACTGCTGAAATAGCTGAAGGCAAAAAAGACGGATTGATTTTGGGATTCATGATGCATCTTTTGCAAAGCATTTGCTCCTGCTAAGCTATGACTATCAATTGCCAGCCCATCGCATATACTACAGTGACTTGAAATACGATTTAGCTGTCTGATATGAGAAGAAATGCACTTACTTTGTCCGACGTGGACTTTCCTCATCCAGGGGTAGATCTGAGGTGGGGTATTTTGGTAGGCCGACTTCTGCTGGCCCTGTTGAGTGGCCTGTGGCGAGGAGGAATCTTGGGGCCCCTGAGTCTGCTGCGGGCTGGCCTGCTGGCTGGTCGTCTGCTGAGTCGGAGCCACCCCTTGCGAATGCGTGGGTGAAGGATGTTGCCTCGGGGGCTGGGGGGAGGTTCTAGACTCGGGGCTACCAGCCGGGGGTGGGTGAGACCCACTGGTGCTCAGATCCTGTGGGGAAGCAGCACTGGGTTCAGCATATTTGCAACTCG
Organism: Araneus ventricosus; assembly: GCA_013235015.1. Classification (NCBI taxonomy): domain Eukaryota; kingdom Metazoa; phylum Arthropoda; class Arachnida; order Araneae; family Araneidae; genus Araneus; species Araneus ventricosus. The sequence continues at coordinate 1,020,634 of BGPR01000173.1, read as the reverse complement.
GTACGGGGGTCACCGAGGGAGTCGGTGTGCGGGGGCTCTGGCTTGGGTTAGGGTGGTTCAGACGATTCTGAGAACAGCTGTTGAAGTGATGGTCCCCGTTCTGCAAGTGAGGGACGTTGTGTTGAGGGTATGGCCCATACTGTTGAACTGGGGAGCCAGGCCCGCTGTAGCAACCACCCCCATACGTTTGTACCTGTGGAGTATAGTAGTCCTGACTGGAGGAATCTTGACTGCGTTGACCATAGCAGGAGGTCAACGAATTCACAAACTGATAAGAGCTCATGCTTTCTTTTGTTTAATTTATTTTATTACTGGAGAGCAATCACAAATACCGTGTGGGAAAGTCAGATGAACTTTTGATGGTTGAACCAAACCACTGCAATGAGTTAGGCAGAATTTGGCTTAATTGACCAATTTATTTGTGAAAAAAAATTTCACTGTTCAATGTCTGAGTATGCTCATCCAAAATAAAAGCACAGTTTCATTAAATACCTGGCCAAAAGTGAGTTTATATGGTCCACAAGAGAAAATAAATTGGTGTTGTAGTATCGTTATAGCACCGGTAAAAACGGAACCGGCCCAATACCAGCTACGATGTTTGCCAAAACAAAGTCATTCGTGGCTCATGACGAACTGTAGATCAATTCCTCTTCGAAAGCTATAGTCTGTATTTTAACCCGTGATGCTACCAACCGAAATCATCATACTCAAATATAAATCAGTACCAGAGAAATCACACAAAGTTTTTCTTTCCGATGAGGCAGGCAGCGGAAGTGTTCGCGAGGAGCCGACCGTCTCTCCGTTATCCTGGTCCAGATCAGGAGCAGCGGGATCTCATGACAGCTCCATGAGTCGCGCGTGTGTCAAGAGAAGAGAGTTGTTTACGATCGCGAGAGCGAGTTACGACTGACCGCCGCGAATGGTGCTGTGCCGGTAAAAGAGGCGAATCCTCAGCGCTGGGTGGGCGGTGAGCTTCGCTAGCGGGCGGGCCAACCAGTCTGCGCGCCAGGCTCAAAAGCTCACTCCCTCCCTCAAAAGCCTTCGCCGCTTGAGTGACAGCTCGAAAAGCAACTTTCCGCGGCAGCCTCGCTCCCCCCGTCCCTTCGTTTTTGATCGATACCTTTGCTTTGGCGAATGGCTTTGCCCCCCCCCTCCAGGGTTCTTTTTCTTCTTTTCCACACACGCACCCCTCCCCCCACTACACCTCGACCACATTATAATTTTCCATTTCTCTCCCCCCTCACCTTCGCCACACCAATTAATATGTGCCACGCTGCCACAATTTTTATTATTATTATTTGTATTTTTCTTTTCTGTATATTCTTATTTTTTATATATATATATTTTTTACTTCACGAAAAACTTCGCTGTCATTTCTACCTCTAGTCGACCCTTCCTCCTCACTCCCCCTCCCCTCTTTTTTTCGTTCCCTCCACGTCAAAACGTGCCTCTTGAATCGCAAGGGATATGTGTGCTTTTTTTTTCTTTCGTTCTTTCTAGGGGTTGCCTTTCTTTTCTATCTTTCTTATGACTATTTTTTCTTCTTTTTTTCGTTCCATGCTTTCGTCTTCGTAGGTACACGTGACGAGGGTACGATGTGTGGTGTCTTTTTCGAATATGTTCGAAAAGCGATTTCACAATTGGTGTGCCTAGCAGGGGGAAGGGGGGGAATAGGAAAGGAAAGCTACTGCTGCCGTGACCTTAAAAAATTTGATGGATTGGCTTTTAAACACGGATATTTTTTCTTTGAAAAAAAAGCACCGTATATCGATGTGCTGTGGAGATACTGTATACACTTCTTGATGCTGCTGGAACGTTCTCATAAGAGTAGCTTTTGTTTCGTGGGCATTTTTATTTGTTTACTTGTTTCTTCAGTTTCGTTTTTCACTTTTTATGTCGAAAAGTTCCTTTTAGCAAATCTTTCGATAATTTTTTAATACTTGTTTCTGTTCGGTTCTCTGTCGTGCTAGGAGGAGGAAGGTATAAAAGTAATATATCTTGAGACAAAAGTTGAAAAAAAATTTATTTTCCACCAATTTCTTTTCTGAGTAGGTGGCAGGGGGGGGGTACTTTCTCTCATGTGTAGCTTTAATCAATTGAATTCACTCTAAACTTATTATTATTTTTTGTTTTATTTTGTCGTGGAAAAAAGTATTTTATGCTGTTTAAATTGCTTTGTCCGGCAAAAAATTACCTCTTTCTTAAAATTACTTGTGGTTCTCTATAGTGTTCTGCATATTATTACAAAAATACATAGAACCACAAAAACGAATTACGCTTCTGAATAATATACAAGAAATGAAACAGTTTTTAAAAGTACGAGAAAAAAATTCTTATTAATTGAAAATTAGATTTTAATGTGTTATTTTATATCTCTTGTAGTTCTCGAGATTATTTTTCACATAATGTTATAAAACAATTAATATTATTTGTTAATCATAAAATACTAAGCAAATTTTGAAATATTTTACCTGCATAAATTTTACTACAGTTTGAGATTGAACCTGCTATTTTTAAGCAGAAAGATTCCTATTTTGCAAAATTATGATTTAGACAATTATCCAGATTGTGTAATATAGTAGTGCCCTTATTCGGTTCAAATTATCATCATTTTATGCAGCCGATCATTATAAACACAACATGTGTTTTATTTTGGAAGAATGTGCTTTCTAAAATATAATAATAGTAGTATATTAATAGCTTTAAAAAACTGTAATGGTATTTTCTAAAATATAAAATAATTCAGTAATCGCGAATTATCATTTTTTCAACTTGTACTGTATTTTACTCTTGTACTGCATTTGCATATAACAATGAATAATGCTAAAACTAAAATGATCTTCGTCATTTCTGTTTGGTTCTGAATCAGCGAAATACTAAGTAAGTGGTTCGCAGATGTAAAATAAATTTTTATCGTCATTGTGAAATGTATTTTTTATATACACATTTATTTATTCTGATTGCTTATTAAAATTGTTTGCTAGATTCGGCTTTTTGACAGTTTGAAACGTCATCACTTTAAATTGATTTGATTGAAATATGCATAATCAATAAAAAAAAATGCTAACTGTTTTTTGCCGCCAAGTATACAATTATATACTGAAAAACCAAAGCCTTTTAACTTTGTAGGTTTAAAAGCGTTTAGAGAATTACATATACAACTGAAATATTTTTAATAATTATGCCCCTTTTTAAATTAAAAAAAGAAACAGTTATTTATTTATAGGATAATAATCGCATTCCAATGTTAATATATATTTTCTTAATGTTTGTTTCATACACAGATTCCGCCTGAAGAAAACCGGAAATTAAGTGCTGCTGCGTCCCCCCCCCCCACTAATCATCGACTAGGTTATTATTGCACTTTTTAGTCTAACAATTTTTTAAAATTGTTGTTGTTCCTACGCCTATCTTTACTTTGTTTATTTTATATCCATTAACCTTTTTTTTAGAAAAAATCCCAATCTTTACATTTCCGTGCAGAAAAACTTAAATACTTCATTTTATTACGCCAAATTAATGTTTCTTTTCTTTAAGATATTTTATCGAAACTGCAGTCACACATTCAAACATGGTCTTTTCTTTGTAGTGCAGAAGCAAAGTTCCGTGTAAACAATTCCTCGCCGCTCCTTTCGTCTTCCGCCGCCAGATGGCTCTTCCGGTTTTACTCCCTCAATGGATGTGGAGGAGGCCATCAATTCCCTGCGATGGCTGTCGCTCTCTGTTCATTGACATCGTCTCGAGAACCTCCTAGTATTTCTGCCGTAGACATGAGATCTCTTCTCATCGTAATTTCATATTCGCGTATTCTTGATTGGCTGATTTAGGCGTTAATTTTCCAAACAATTCAAGGTACTTCCCTAAATTATAATGACCCACTAAACGGAAAATTACCTTTCTTTTTTTATCGCTTCATTTCTGAGAGTGCTTTCAATGGATAGCAACACAATTCATGTTTTATTTCTACGCTAGTAAGATTCAAAATATTAAAATTATTTCAATACAATTTCAAATTGAGTAAAGTAACTGTACTAGTTATGTCATTTGTTTTGATAATTCTTTACGCATTTTCAATTTGAACATATGAACACTTTTTACAAAATGTAGGGTATCTACAAATATATTAAGAAATTATATATATTTCAAGACATTCGAAGATACTAGAAAAACAGTTGGTTTTATCAGCATCTTATACCTAGAAAAAGTTACGAAAATTTCACTTTATTTCGTCTGTAAAATATCTCCGCTTATATTAAATGTTAGTTGAGAATAATTTTACTTTTTTATTCATTTACATTGAAAATCTTAATTCCTCTTACATGAGTAATGAGTTTAAACAAAGAAAGTGAGCTAATTTTTTAACAGGAAAATATGAATTTAATTCACATTCGTATAATATTAGAAATATTCCGTGCAAAATATTTTCTAAATATTACTAGATAAGAAAACTTCTAAGATGGAGGGACACAGATTTAAAATATGTGCTAAAGTTAAGAAGTAATTGTACTGAAATGTAAAGACAAGATAAGTAAATGTTTGCATTATTAGAACATTTGACTAGAATTCACTGGAAGGCGAGTGTAATTTAGATAAAGTTACAAATTTACAAAGATTTAGTTACAAATACATGCATTTAGCATAGTTTCTTCTAGTTTATTGAGATTTCTAATATTTTAATTCATGTTTTTTTTTTATTTTAATCATTAACAACTTGATGTTATTCTTCAGTTAAAAAGAAGAAATAAAAAAACCTGTTCTTATTTAAATCATGCTTGTAGAGTGTATATCAATCATTCATAACACAAAAATACTGTAAAACCTAATATATTAAAAATTAAAAGTGTTTAACTGGCATTAAATGAATTGCAAAAAAAAAAAAAAAAATTCATTCATTGTAAAAATGAATTGATGAATTTGTATAAGTCTTAAATTATAAAAATTCTTCAATTCAGTTCTTAAGAGTAAGTACTAATTAATAACAGAAGAGAGATAAACCTTGAACTCTTCGTTGTGTTTGTTAATTGTCGTAAAAATTTCTATCGTTCCTTTTCCGCTGAAGGGAATGCATCAAAAATTAATTTTGGCTAAGATTGCTAATACTAAATGAACTGATTTTCATACATATATGCAATAATCTCACTTAATTTTACTTTAAATTCTAATATCATATATTTTAAAATCTTATTACAATACTAATGTATTCCAAAATCACTTTTCTTAAACTCCAGTTTCGTTTTATTTCTCGCTCTGGAGGTATATTAAATCACGCATTTTGGCATATTTATTACTAAAAGAATATTTTAATCGGCGCCAGATTTTCCAAAAACGTAATTAATAATAACATAATAATTAATAATTAAACGTGATTAATTCCTTACGTAATTTACTAAAAATAGCTAATATTCCCTTCACTTTTAACACGTGTCTATATGTTAATCCCCTATCTGAGAGAACGCAGGGATTTTCCGTTCTCTTTTGACTTGAAACTTTCATACGAGATGTACGTATATTCCGCCACTCTTCCATTATTGATAATAAATGAAAAATACTCTTTTTTCGGCTTTTTTATTGCTTTTATGACTACAACAACGAAAAAATTTTATATATATCATCTTTGAAAGTTGATTTTAAAGGCAAAATTATTCTCAATGCCCATTATTGTTGATGATCCCAGTCCACGAGGAAAACTACATGGTGTACCATTGCTTGTGGTTAAATAGACCTAGATATAATCCTAATGTGTTTAAAAATAATATATAGACGAATGCAATTTTAAACATCTGTAATATTTTTTCGGAGTAATGAACCTCTAGATTTAAAATAAAAGTTGTTTAATTAGTTTTATGGAATATTTCTACAGTCATAGCACACTTATTAATGCGAATGGTGTCAATTATCGATGAAACGGTCGTTCCCCGGTAATTGATACCATTCGCATTCTTATTTCGATTTCTTAAAATTGTCAACATGAGTTGTCATTGAGTGTAGAAACTATTGAAAAGACTCCAAGCCTTGAAGAAAGCACAAAGTTTACTGCTATGTTGCAGGTCGTTTAACAAAATTCAAGTAGTAGTACAGCGTAATATAACGGAATATTGAAATATATTTTGAACTGAGAATAAAATGAAATATCTTTTATTTAATAAAATTATGCAAATTATTTTTTAACCTTATGAAGAGCCTCAAAGCATTAATTTTTGATAAAAAAAATTATGCGTATTCAAATTTTCTAAAGTTTTCTGATTTTAGAAAAGGATTATAACTGCATTTGGATTTTAAATCTTCTCACTCTCATATAATTTACGTACTATATTCACAAAGAAATTAATTTACAGACGAAAAAAAATTAGAATTCGATATAATCAAGGTTAAAATATTTTAAACTTAAGCCAAACTGAAAAAAAAAAAATATTTGAGTTTTCAGACTAGTCCCAGAACGGATTTTAAAAGTTAAGTCCCTGAAATATTTCAACAGCTATTTATTTATTTGTTGTAGTAGACACATTGGTCACGAAATACTGCAGTAATACAATGAATGCAAATTAGAGTGTAGTGATATGTTTGAGAATTCTTTCACATCACATCTTCTGCATATTTATATTTATTTGTTTCACCTATATATTTTTTTTAATCCAAATTTTAAATGTGAGCTCTGTCGATTTCAAAGCCGTGAATGTTTGTAACTGATGGTGATTGAAAGTGATGTAAGGTGGTTGAACTGCAGTCTGGCTTTTTCGTGTTGGCGTCTGTCAAAGGAATTAACGCGTCTATTATTTTCATTTTCACGATAGTACGCTGATGAATTCTTGGCACGAATTTCTCTCTCGCCGGTAGGGGACGCTGCTGCGAGACGAAAATCCTGACTCGTTTTTGATAACATTTACCGCCGATCTGCGAAAAATAGTCGGAGATCCGAGTTTTGTTAGGAGTGAAAGGAAAAGTAAAAAAAGGAAAAGCCTTTTGAACGCACGGCCGAATGTGTTGTAGGAAAAGCAAATCTAAATTAAAATGTCGTTTTCGCTGTTCGTGATGGGAAAGTGATTTATTGTTCTGTTCCGAAGAATCGAAAACCATGACAAACGGAAGAGAAGTTGTCAGGAATTGAGAAATTCCAATTTCCATTTATTTCGGTTCGCTTTGCTTTCGTTTAGCATTTTTAGGATAAACTTCTAAAATGGATGAATGTCAAGCAAATAAGTTTCTAACTTCTTTCAAATTCTAATTTTTGAAAAAGGCGACACACAGTCTAAACATGCATTTTAATTAAAAGGGAAAACAATTTAATTGTTAAATTATTTTGCAATGTTTAAACTCGGTAATTCTTTGCTTAGGGAATTTCTTTCCATTATTATTAGATTTGCATTCTACTTTGAATATACACAAAGGGATATTTAGAAATGCAATTTTGAACCCGGAGCCAGTAGCCGGCAGAAACGATATTTGAAACAGAATAGTGGTGTAACAACGGCAAGTGGCGCCCGAGGCATAATCCGATTTTTCGCCCCTATTTGGCTCTAAAAAGTGACATAAATGACACAAATATTATGTATCCATGGTGTCCCCTAAATCTTGTACGCCATTGAAACAGAATCCCACTTTCTAACCTTCCATGGTCTGAAAAAGAAAGAACATCTAAAGGCAGAAAAAAAATAACGTAACTATTCGTAGGCTCGCGATGAATTTTATGTGAAATCAAAAGTCGAAGTTAGCTCACTCTTGACCATACAGGGGTGAAGCTTTATTTTATTTCATTTTGTGTGTATGAGTTTCTTTCTTTTTTCATTTACAACTATTTTTTCTTACAAATTGATCGCTCTATCGTACTTCACAGATAAATGGAAATATAATAAATTTTAATTAATAAAAATGAACAAAATTCTTAGTAGATAGGCATTCGATTAATATCTTTATATGCGACCTGAATTTTGAATTAAGCGTCATACTGAATGACTGAAAAAAGATAAATAACTTGTAATGGATAATAATTATAGTGGAAATTGTAATGATTTGCAAAGAGATGAGCGTCTAATTAATTCCTGCAACAAAAAGGAAATGACCTCCATCGCTGAATTTATATTAAGCCAAGATCAGACGAATGGATGACAAGTCTTTGTCATTTTAAGAAAGTCCCATAAGATTATAAAATGAATTCAGACACTGTGGATGGCGTTTACTGGACTTTTCAGAACAAAAGTACTTATCATAGTAACATGAGTTTTTTTTTTACTCTGGATCAAATCTTTTTCATGGTCCTTAGTTTACAAATGCTTCTGAAATTAAAATAAGGGCAGCATTAGTAAATTATGACATCAAAGGAAATTTAATTTGAATACTTGGTAAATATTATCCTCAGAATGAATGTGATTTTTTAATCAGCATTCTTCGCTGTATCCAGAGTAAGAGCTGTCAAATTTTCGTGATCTCCTGCCTTACGACGACCCAACCTAACACTCACGACTCGCAGTTTGCATGCTCTACTTTGACCAGGAGATATAATTTTTTTAGTGATTAATAATTATTTTACTTGTTTATGAACACTACTGACTTTTTATTTGTATACATCACGATTAAGTGATTATTTTTATGCTCAAACGAATCTCGTCTCTTTACAAATACACACTAGCAAAAAATTTTCTTCGTTTCATTGTCCCTATATAAATATAAAATCTAACTAGTAGATTTGGTCACTAGCAACGCAGTAGTAATCTAATTTAAAGTTAATATCTGGTGTATAAATTTCTACGTATTTTTTTCGCCTTTTTAAAGCCAAAATTATGAACTAAATTCGATTTGAGTTGTTTCTATCTCCAAGCAATAACAACAACAACAAAAAGGTTTCTGTATATTTTTCGAATAAATATATCCTTTATGCATTAATATGCTCTTAATTCATATTGTAGTACCTTCAATAGCAGAGTTTTTCCTCTCCCATCTTTCTATTCAGCGTTTTATGCATCCTACCCTCGGACTTCTGGCATTCTGTCAAAATGTTTATATTCCAAAAAATGAGTGTTTTTTTAAATTTATTTTTATTTATTTATTTTACAACAACACATTTGTATCCAAGATATTTTAACAATTTACTTTATGAAAAAAAAATTATGCCTTTTTCTTACATAATGCGAATAGAACGAAGTTATCGTACGAAACTCGATAAAAGTGGCATTTAAAATTTCTTCTATTTTGAGGATTGAAAAAAGATTTTTTTTGGTCTAAAAAATGCAGCTTCTCAAAAGGATTAGCAGCTCTTTCCAGAGACATGATATGTTTTTCAGTTCTGAACTTCAGACTATATTCGACACTTTCTAAAAACAGTTGCTCATATGCCAGCTTTTATGCCAAGCTTGTTCTCTTATTGTACTAATTTTGGTCCTTCACATAGATCCGATGTTACATCAGTATGAAACAAATATTTGGTTAAGTTTTAAAATGCTTTAATCTTTTAATTTTTGTATTCTGATGTGTATCTTGAAGTACCATCTATTGCTATGTTACTGTTCTGACAGATTTGGCACTTAATATCCTTCCACAGTTGCACGTGCATGAAGTGGAAAGGGCATAATTGAAGATTTCTTCTCTCAAATGTCAAACGACCGAAAGTTTTATCTCATCACAATCCTTCCATTTACATAAGCAAATATTTAATAACTAAAGGACCGTGACGTGTTTATAGGAAAAGAAGTTAAGAGGAAAAGTCATTCACAAATGACGAACCATTTCCTCAAAAAAGAAACGTACGACTCAAGACTAAAGATCAGCCGCATTCTGTTCAAATATTATCGAAAGATCGACACGCAATCTAACCGCCGCTTTCTGCCAAGCTATCCAATTTCATTTCTCTCCGTTTTCTGTACAAGGAAAAGATTATGATTCCCATTTGTAGAAGATCCAGGTCCTCCAATCTTTTAATTCCCCTCAGTTCTTGGCAACCTCGTCATTCGCGGGTCATGAGGTGCGATCGTTAAAGCCGAGCTATTAATGTGTATTGGCTTTTTCCTGTGCCTTATGATGGCTTCGTTAGAAGCTGGGCACGTGACATGAAAATGGATGCCTGTCACAAGTTAAAGCTGATTTTTTTTTCTATCCTCCCCACCACCCTTCGAAGAATTATTTCATTATTATTATTCTTCTGACGCGCCTGTTTCCAAACGAAATTAGAATTGGTAAGCGATTTTCGATTGGAAATCGATACCAGCTGAGAGAAAAATATCGATATCGAATTGCTATCGATGTGGACGCGGACGTGAAGTGTTGAAATCGTGTGGGAAAGGAGGAAGGCAGAATTGAGAAAAAATTGGAACAGTTTCTCTTGTTCCCTCAATTCAATCGGTAACATGTTCCATCCTTTCTGGGATGGTTGTTTAAAAAAAATTTCTGACTTTTCCAATTCGTTTCGGTATTTGACCGTCCTTTCTGCTGTGATTTCATTGGATGATTCATATTGAGCTCTCTAGACACCGGCATCAACCTCTGATTTCTAGCTTTATTTTTTGGGAGAGAAATCTGAGTTTTGAATCTTTTTATACAAATCTCTGACAACTTCAGCTGTGATGGCTAAGTATTCTGTTTCCTAAGAAATCAACCCCCCCCCAAAAAAAAGATATAATTTGTATTTTCATTTTTGTCTCGCTTTCCACTTAAGTGTTTAACTTTGGGGGGATAGGGGGGATTTATTATAATATTAAAAGGCAGAGTTTCAATTAATAATTCATTTAAGTATTAATAAATTGTTTCAATTTCATTGCTATAGAATCTCAGAATATTTATAGTTGCACGCAAGTTATAATTGCATTCTCTTTTTTGTGGAAATCTTTCCCTACTTTGTTAAATTTTCGTTCATCATATTCAAACAAACACTGTTTCCAGTGTGCTATACAAACAGAATTAATGGTCAGCAATTGTATAATTAAAAAATCTGTAAACAGCGTAAATATTAAGATGTTTATGAAGAAAACACAGTAAACTCTATGTTTATACGGCCGTTTGAAGGAGACTGTGAAAAGAGTTGCGCTGCATTGTATCTTCTTTTTCTCTATTCCCACCCTCAAAAAGAACAGTAGACTGTTTTTGAAGTACCGCCTATTCCAGGAAGAAAGAAGAAAAAACATGTGAGCACTTTGAAATCTGAACCTATAAACCTGCTTTTCTCTCTTTAAATCATTAAATTCCTGCTTCTCTCTCAGGGTTTTCTCACATTCATGTCAACCGTTGATAAGCAGGTTGGTCATTAAAAGTTGAACGTTGTCGCCCAAAAGACACTTTTAATTCCTTTGGGAAATTCAAACAGAATAACATTCGGCATAATTATTTCGACTGTGACAGAACTTGGACCGAAATTCACATAAAATTCTTTTACTCTGACTTAGTAACTCATCACGAGCAGTAAAAGGAGATAGTTGTAAATTCGTCATCTTCATTCATCTTTTTTGCATATTATGTTAAAGAATTTTTTTTCGTTGTCTGTCTCTTGAAATAGCTGAAGGATTCATATTTTTTTTTCTAAGTGTATAACTACACATTTCTGTCTGTTCGGTAAAAGACCGCATATAAATAAATCTTTACAACTAATCATTTTTCAGATAATATAGGAAAAGGACAGCAGTAGAAATCTATGCAAATAAAAAGTACACACTACATTTTAAATTTGATATAGATCTAATCTAATCTTTAATATGAAATAATGTTTTCAAGAAATGAAAATGTTGCATCTGAAGCTCCTGAAAGACACTCGGATCTCTTAATTAGTTGTTTAATTTTAATGTCTTAAATAAGTAGGTTTTGCGTTGTGGAAAGAAGTTTAAATAGTTGTAATCTTCTATAAAAATCGTCTTCTTATTTCAGGGCTTTAGAAGAGAAAATCGATATGAAAAATTCAAATAAATTTCACTTAGAATTCCGGATTCATTCATTTTGCATTTTTTATGTTTTTTTCTTTTTCTGATTCGGAATACATTTCTACAACTTATTGAAATTTATTATTCAAAATTCTTCATAATGGCATGCACGCGTCCTCATTTCGTCTGACAACATCCAGATGCATTATTATATTATTGATGAAAAATACTCAACTACGATTCATCTATGCTTATAAAAGGCAATGTTTGTGTGTGTGTGCGATGACCAGGCGAATCTATCGCATTTACAGCTATGAAATTTGGCACAAAGGTAGTCGTAATGGTGACTCAATGCAGCTCGAAGCCCGAATTTTTAAATGTTTCTAGAATTTTTTTTATTTAATATTTTGTGTTGTTTTGGGTCATTTTCGGCACGTTTGCGGCTGTAATATCTCTTCTAATGATAGTTGAAAAACAATCAATACACCATCGGATAGAACAAACAATTTTCTTTCTAATGAAATTTGTTTTGAGCTTCAAACGTAATTTACTGAATTTTGAGAATTTTTTTAAAAATAGTCAGTTTTGCCATCGAAATTTTTTTTTTTTTTTTAAATTTGCTGCATCTGACGTTCTAATAACTCTATTATTTTCAATCTTTTTCAGCTTATAACTGGAACGGTTCTGTCGGATTTAAAACAAGAATGGTTAAAATATCTTTTTTTCGTTTTTATTACTTAATTTTTTTTCCTGATCAGTTGAAAGATATTTTTCTGTAGCGAGCTTCCTCCCGTGACAATTTTCCGGAACGTTTCTGGCAATTTCATTGGCTGACGGTGCAGAGCTCAGGTGACGTCATAACCTTCAATTAAATGACTTCGATTATTATTTTTGACAGCATCTTAATGTGTTTATTTGTCTCGCATATTTTCCTGGCTGTATAATAATGATTTTCACGTTGCAATTTTTTAAATATTTTTTGGGAATAATGTACTCTGTACTGTTTTTCTACAGTTAAAATATCATTATCGAGAAAAAAATAAGCGGGAAAATCAATAATGTTTATCTTTTGTTTTCAAAACTTTTTCATGTCATTGTGGGCGTTTTTTTTTTTTTTTTTCATTTTGTTGAAGTCCTGATTCCACGGGCAACGCCGTGCGCGTACTGCTAGTATACAATATGCAAAATGTATAATATTGAAAATTGTACATCTCGAACGTGATCTGAGCTCATCGACGGCACTTCATCGCATGTCGTCGGCTTAATGTTAGGCAACACTATCTACAAAATAAAAAAATGACATAGTTTACTCTATTTACTTGAAAAGCGAAAAATTCCGTCGTATTAAACAGTCTGTAGCTTTACTTTTGGTAATAATTAGATTCTTACAACTGCTTGATATTACAGAACTCAGTGGCGGCGACTGAGTGGAAAAAGTGAGGGGGCAAAAAATTTATCGACATGTAAAAGTTTAGGGGGTAGACAACAAAATTTGAAAATTCAGTAAAAAAATTACCTAGTTTTCCGGAACACTATTTTTTTTTTTTTTTTTTTTTTTTTGTAATTTCTAGTCTTTGGCCCGACTCGCCGCCATGGACAGAATTCGTTTTCCAAGCTAGACCTGAAAAAAAAATTCGTATAGAGTGTTATTTGACATTAAGCCATCTATATGTCTATAGTGAAATGGAAATTGTGTGATGTAGTTTTTGTTGGGAACGAGTCTCTACGGAATAAAAGGTATTTAAAATTGAATGCAATTTCCGTTCAAGCAGAACCCTTCGTTTTTCAAGTACATTACCTGAAAAAAATTTCGTATAGAGTGCTATTTGATATTAACCCATTGATATATCTATAGTGAAGAGGAAGTTGTGCTATGTAGTTTTTGTTGGAAATGAGTCTCTATCGAATAAAAAGTATTTAAAATTGAGTACAATTTCCATTCAAACGGAAGTGGCCATAAAAGGAAGTTTTGAAATGTTAGCGGAATAACTCCAAGAAATATTTAAGGAGACAGCACTGAGTAACACAGTTATGCTGTTTATTGTTGCTTAATTTTACCGTTCTGGTGGTATACGGTGTGTAATGCACTGTTCTCGAGAACCTCTAGCCTTGCTGCAGACACACTTTCAAGGACGATTCTTTTCATGTGGTACTACTGACTTTCAACACCCGTCCCATTCTTCAGATTACCATCTAATGTCTACTTTAAAATTGTGCCTATGCTTCGCGAGTAAATCTTCTCCTTTTGAAAGAGTCAGAAACAACCTTTATTCTTGGTTACACTTGTGAAGCTAATTGAACCAAACACTGTCAACAGAGTAGCAGAGAACACTTCAAATTAAGTAATCAACTTTTTTTCCTTGGCAAAAAAACTTTTGTTTCACAAAAAAGATTATCTTTAAGCTTAGAAGGGAGAAAAATCATAAAGCTCTCCAATATGAATCTACGAAATAAATAGACTTAATCGTAATAATCGAGTCTTCTGTCATCAAATATAAGTTTTCCCATTGTTATATTTAGTGTAAAAACTTCTTCCATCAAAATGTTTTAAATAGTTCTATATTATTACATTACTTTTTTAAAAAAATCTAAATGTAATAACAAAAAAAAAAATCATTCAAAATTTGATGATTTACATCTTTATGGTATAAGATATTATCGTATTCCCCTATTTTTGATGATATTGCCATATATGGAAAAATGCTGTAAATTAAAATTTAAAAGTAATATCAGAAATAAGTGTAGGCTATTTGGACAGACATACTGGTTGAATCTTACAAAGATATTATAGCAATATCATGCCTTATACTTTCTATGCAGAACTATGCCGGTGACTTGGCCAAGGGGACAGCAAGAGAGTTGCTCAGGGAAGAGTAATGCGAATTCGAATAAATATTCTTATTGCATATTATTCTTATTCTTCAAATGTAAAACAAATATTTCCCAACTTTCCTTTAAAAAGGCTTCCAAAAGACATCCCTAATCCTCGATGGTCGTTGGCAGACAAAATAGAAAAGTTGTGCGCTCGTGTTTCAATTTCACCATGGTAGATTACATTTGTGCGTCTAGTGCAAATCAAATCTTAGGATCCCAAAATGTCTTCTGGTTGGCGCGATATTTGGAAGTTTTTTAGGGGATTGTCTTCTGAGGTATTGTCTTCTCATGAGACCAAGTTTAAAACTAAGAAAAACTAACCCCAAGAATCTTCCTATAGAGTCTAATGGTGATTTAATTGTAAAGGGTAGGGTAATTTAACAAAGAAAAGAACTCACTCCTTTTGACCTTGATATCCTTGTCTCTTAACTAGTGATTAGAAGCTCTCTTTTCTTTTTACCATAATTACTAAATTAGTCAAGCTGTGTGATAGGCAAGTAAAAGAAACAGCAGCAACAACTTATTGAATTGTATCACTTTCCAACTTATCTTAAGCTGTGCCTCAAAATTTATTCTGACAACCATAGTGTGCCGGTTCCTTTGTCTTTCAAGATATGCTTTGTATAGACAAATTAGACTCCTTAAGACAAATACAATGTAACTCCAAAATTTGATGAATCCTTTCAGGCAAGAGATCTCGTTCGAGGTAAGCAAGAGAAAGCGGCAAGCGTCGTAGCAGCCTCTGGAAGGACACAACCCTCATTTCTCTTTGAAAGTGTCGCTTTATCTCTCCGCCCCCATGCATCTCCGTGTCGTCGGATTTGTCTTTGACTGCGAGAGATAAAAATCAGTCCCGATAACTCTTTGGGCACCATATCTCAGAGACATTAGTAAAGCGGATCTAAGACAAAAGACATCAATAACCAGGAATCGACCCGTGAGCTTTTTCAACAGCCGCCAAAGTTCTCTGATTGTCCTCCTACCTCTCAAGTATAAGAGGAATTTACTTTATCTAAAAATAATTTTCCTGGTGTTCTGTATCAAGGATTTTCAATCTGAAGTAAGCGTTACTCCTCCGGGCTTTATATGGTGAAAACTTTTGGAAGTCGTCTTCAGCGCATCAGTTGCTAAAATCTTTAATATTGTTGACTGTTTGAAATTTTTACATGCAGGGCCGACCTTAGAATGTGCGGGATCCAATTGGTAACAGTTTTGGTTGTGTGTGTGTTTAATGATAATAATCTAAAGACTTAGAACTAAGAAAAACAGCGGGAATATTCTCCCCTCGGCTTTTTCGTATACTTGCATATTATAGCGCGTTTTTCTGTTTCGTAGAATAGTAAAGGAAACAGAGCATAGATTTTGGATCTCTTCATTTCTTTCGATTAGATCCAAAATATGATATACAGTGGAATCTCCCTATAACGAAATCGCTTGGTTCCAGTTGAAAAATTCGCTATAGAGAAAATTTCGTTATACGGAGATTAGAGATTTTTGAAGTTATTTAAGTAAATGTTACAAACCTTTAAGTAAGTGCGATAAGTTCAAAAATATTTAATTATGACTTTCAATTAAAAATGAAGTAATATTTGTTATAAATTTATTAAAATTATACTAATTTTTACTGTATAAACAAAATGCTGAAAAGTGAAGACAATTCACCAATTTAGAGAATAATATGTACTAGTACGGATAAACATAAAATGCGTATTGTCACATCCATTTACTGTTTCCAGCCCCACTCCACCCCGATTCTTGGAATCTTGACCCGTAGAAATGTTGCTCCCTCTGTAGAAACCCAGGTTCCCACAACTGCATTACCCTTCACATAGCATTCTATTGTTATGTGTTATCGCTGGAACGAACAATGCGAGTGGTTCCAGAAACAGACACGTGTGAGCGATTTGTGTGCACAGAAATTAGCAACTTTCTTCAAAAATGACAGAAATCGAAAAGATAAAGGTCTAAAAAAATTCGTTATAGGGAGACGACAACTCCGTTATATGGAGAATATTTTGAATGTTATTTAACTTTCCGATTAAAAATTTCGTTATAGGGAGAAATTCGCTGTAGGGAGACTTCGTTGTAAGGAGACTCTACTGTAGTTCTACAGTTTCGATTACAAGACCCCACATGACATTTCATTTATCCACATCGTTGCATTTTTGAGTTATAATTAGTGTTACCATACGCTCAGGTTTCGTCCAGACAGTCCAGCTTTCAAGCTCACGTCCGGACTTACACCAGTGAATGCGACGACAGAAGAATATGGTTGCAGTAGGGAAAATCTGACGTATGTATGTATTCGAAAAAGCAGATGTCATTCCGCCAATGAAAGAAAATTCATTGTTTACACTGCTTACATCTATTGTTGATTAGAAAGTGGATGAGCCTCCTTATCCAGAGCACAAATTAAGCTGAAAAGTAAAAGGTTTTCAGTTTTGTTCTGTTTTCTATTTTTATCAATACAGTTTTGAATTACCAAACATTAGTAAAAATTATATCTTCTTTGTATTCTGACGTCTTAAATTTTCCTCAAACTCTGTGCTAGTGTTATGAAAGAGGGTCATTGGTAGGCGGCTTTTAGAATTTCATACTGTACTTTGACCTCTCCAAGACCCTTCTTCACCCCCCCCACGTGTCTAAATTTCAACCAAAAAAAATTATGGTCACCCTAGTGCTCATATATCCACGAATAGGCGGACAGGCATGCATTCGAGTCTTTGATGGATTTGTTACATCATTTGCTACAGATCTATGATTCTAATGTTAAAACATATGTTTAATTTCATCATTCATGCGTTTTTGTGTTATCACGTTCAAAAACAGACAGATATTTTCAAAAACAAATACTCACAAACAAGACTATTGTAGTAATATAAAATAAATGTGATAATCATTTGGGCAAGCTTATTTTATATAAAACTAGCCGCCCTTGGCGACTAGCTTGTTCGCCCGGAATATTGTCTTTCCTGTTTGTTAAACAATTATTATGAGATCTATTTCTATTTCAAATTTCACTTTTGTTGTTTGATAATTGTGAATTTAATTAAAATAGATATTAATGACCAAATGGAAATTTTATTTTAATACGTATTTCAATATACTGCGAAAATTTATAATTAATTAATATATGTTCTTTAATCAATTTTATTCGCCATTTTAGAAAATCGACAAAGGTAAAATTCTTCTCCTTAAAATAAATTTATTTTCAAATAATAATCATAAATTCTGTTGTCAACTTTCATTGTTGGTGTGATAAGCAATGTATCACAAATATGACTTAAGTAAAATCTAAAGTTGTTGTTTTGACGAATATTTTATCCATCGTATGCTTACAGTAATTCTTTCCTCTGATGTGATTTAACAATTTGTTTATGTCTCGTTCCTATTTTCCATTTTAATAAGGCCATTACTTTTAGGCTTCTAAAATGAATCTATACCAATCTGCACCTTGATTAGTTTTTTATGTTTATATTTGATTTCTTCTCCCACATCAATACAGCCATATCTACCTCCTGAATAACAAAATGCTAAATATATATATATATATAACTAAAACACAGATAAAAAAAATGCTGTTCTTTAAATATCCTGAAAATTAGTGTTGCTATGATTTGCAAGTGTTTTTGTTTAAGGAAATAACAATTGCAAATGCCTGGAAAAAGCATGAACTTTATTTCGAAAAAAATAATGCCAAACGCAAACAAGCATAATGAACATAAATAACAGAGCATTGTCCAATTTATTCATCAAAAACAACCATAAAAACATGCAAATCTCGTAAAAATAATCATAAAATATAAAAAATGAACTTAAAACAATTCATTCTTTCTGACACGTGAATTTACTTTTTAACTGATACAAAGGAAACAGAAAAAGTAATTTTAGCTTTCGTACATATTCCTGTTCCTCTTTAATTTATCATCACAGATGGAATTATTTTGAAATTAACGATGATTAAGCTTTCAAATGTTAATAAGCATCGAATAAAATATGAAAATATGTTTGTGAAGTGTAAAATATTATACATAGACATATTCCTTTTTAAATTAAAAACTCATTTTAATAAATTATGATTTTAGAAATAATATTATTCATTTTACATGCAATTGTTTTTTGATTGATTTTAAATCAGATTTAGATTTCAAAAAAGATTTTGGGTGAATTTTTTGAACAGAGACATAATTAATTAGGATTCCGTTTTATGATTGGCTATAAGGCGAAATGGAATAACCCGTACTTGGGTTAACCAATCATATATTCAGGAACCTGTATGCTGTCTTTTCTCCGTAGGGGTGTGTTAAACCATGTTACTTCAAGGGGTTTGGTGTGATTTTGAATATCTAGACGACTAAAGAATGCCACCTTAATTCATTCTTGAGATAGCAACAAATAAATGTTGTTGATTGATGCACAAAAGGGGGGGGGGGGCATTTTTTTCTGTAATTTTAATTGCATAGTACTTAAGAGAAGAACTTTTTTGGTTGTTTGTTTTGTTTTGTTCTGGTAAATCTTGTGTTATGAGAACTCAATTAGTACATCTATAGAGTTTATGTATCACAAATAAGCTGTAATAAATTCGCTTTGGTTGTATCATGCAGTATAATATTGTCTCTATTCTCTGACCATAGAAAAATGGAAATTGTGCCAAAAATTTAGATTGCGTGTATGCGTAGTGTGTGCAAGTACCTATTTAAAATATTTAGCACTTATTAATAAGATTAACGCATTAATACTAAGAAATACTTCCACTAAGAATATTTTAAACTCACGAAGGAACTATAAGGCATTACCATTGGTAATAAATACACTAAGACGTATTGTTATCTTCCCTAGAAGGATATATTATTGTTTCTATTAAAATTCCTGTTGTCCGTCGTGAGTTTTCTACTATTGAAGGTGTTCAAGAAGATCTGGTAGAGATTATTTTAAATCTCAAGCAAGTGCGTTTAAAGAAAATTGCAGAAGGTGGTGATCCTATCATTTAGTTTAACTGTTTCGCAGCTTAAGACATATTTCTCTAATGTAATGTCATTCATACATCAACTTGTTAGAAGAAAATGTGGTTTTAATATATAACATTCCATAAATCTAAAAATCAAAGAAGGAAATAATTTGTTTTGCTGAACATTTTATATATAGTTATCAAAAGTCAGTTTTATATTAGAGTAAGTTATCATAATTAATATTAAAAACTGGTTTAAATTGCATTCATTTTTATTTCAACAATGATATACCACAAAAAAGTGGTTCAAGAATTTACATTAAAAATAAAATGTAATTATTACATATTCACATATGAATAAAAGATGAAGATAGCTTTCCGTCTCTTTCCTCTTCAGCCAATCAACAGGTCTTGCTTCTTCCGCCAATCAGACAAAATGTCGTCCATAACCACTCGCAGTGTTCACCAAATTTCAAGTAAACTGTAAAATGAATGGAAGAATTTAGTGTTCAAAATTAAATGTCATCAAATAAACAACGTTCAATGTCTAAACAGAAAGTTAATTCATTTCTGTTTGCCAATACTTTAAAAATAATTTTAATTTCTAATCTTAATTTTTCTAATTTTAATTTTTAACCTTGCAAAATGAGTGGAAAACACTATTTTTACAAATATGTGATTGAAAACAGAAATTTTATCACCTTGTTACAGTCAAACAGCTTAATTACATCTTCCAGAAAAACAGATTAGCTTTTTACAATCAAACACATTAAATAAATAAAATGCTACGACATAAAATGAAAAAATATCTTAATTAAATATATTTGAATTAAAATTGTTTGAAAGAGTAACATTTATATTGTTCTAGAGTAAACAATTTTTTTTATTCTTAATATTCATATTTCTAGAATGAACTGATTTCTTGATTCGTAATATTAATATTTCTAGATTGAGCTCATATCTCATATGATATGCACTTCGAGTACAAATCAAAATTATTGACATATAAAAGTGATGATTCATGCGCTGTTTTTTTTTTTTTTAATTTTATGCGCTCTAATTCGTTTTTACAATTGTAGTAGTGCGTGAAAAAAAAGCAGTACTACAATTGTAATTAAATAGCAAAAACTCTATTGCTTCTGTCTTTAAGATCTAGCTTTATACAAAGCAACAAGAAATTAAAAGTTTGCAAGAGCTATGCATTATATATCGCACGAAACTCGGTAAAATATAATTGTTTGCTATTGAAATTTTTACAAATTTAATTTTAAGAGCTATTGCCTTGTTGGATTAGAAATGTTAATTGGTTTTTTAATTTCATAAGAACGTTTTTTATTTTTTTTTCTGAATTATACAAAGATCCTAAGACAATAAAATAATTTATTGTCATAGTTTACACAGAGCCAAAATTTATGTCACACTGGAAAATAAACATATTTCAATAAAGATGAATAGCATTTACATATTTAAAAAATAGGAACAGTTTTTTCTAATCGCAGAAGAATCCTTTTTTGTTTTTTCACTTACTAACATTTTTCCTACAGTATTGTTGCTTTTTTTCATGCTTATATCAGAAGATTCAAGCTGTTTCGCAGCTTAAGACAGATTTCACTAATGTATCTGCAATATGATGGGACAATAAATTACTAACTTCGTGTTAAAAAAAAAAAGAAAAGAAGAAGAAGATTGTGCGGTGAGCGATTTCAGTACTGAACACAATTTCAAATCTTTCTTGTTATCAGTGACGTAACAATATCAAATGAAACCCGGATGATAGTATTTTTTGAATCCTTTATGACATTTGGTTTTAATAAGTGGAATAAACCATATTAATATTTCGCCGTCGGGACAACTCCCCCAAAACTGCAAACGAAACATTTATACGCCCCTTGCCACATCATCACAACGCCACTGCTTAAAATATTATAATAAATAAAATAAGGAAAGTTTGACCAAAACGGCAAGTAAAGAAACTTTGACCAAAACAATAAGTAAAGTATGTTCGACCTAAAGAGGTGTATGGAAACACCACACTGCGAAACTCATATCAATCAGTTATATACGGACTTCCAATAGTAAAGAGGTCAATTTTGAAAAATACTGTCCGATTGACACTTGAAACGCTATTACAAAATAGCTTTTTACTCTACGGCAGATGAATTTTTCTCTGACATGAATCAGTTTTAATCCAAATGGATAATACATGACTAGATCTAGCCGGCTTGATTAACTTCGGAACTGCAATAACAACTCTTAGATTTATGTTCATGTTCATCTAATAATATATAGATTGTTGATTCTCTTATTAAATGAGATGCGCTTCAGAAATTCTTCGTTATTATAAACGTTGTTTTTTCCTTTAGTAAATTATTATGCAGTTTTTCTCTACAGGAAAAGATTCACGACCTATTCGACTAATTATATATTATCACCTGACATGGATTTTCAAATCGAGCCAATTCTTTATAGAATAAATGGATATAAACAGGGCCGTATGGGCGCCCAAGGGCGCCTAAAAGTTTACTATGTTGATTTTATTTTAAATTTTCACCAAAAAATTTATTTATAATTTTAATACGTTAAAAGTGTTATTGATGTGATTAGGGCTTGTAACTACATAGCCATCGATTTTGTAGTGTTACACAAACATGTATATCAGTTCAAAAAATAATATTCATACAAAATCAATCAATGAGAAAATCCTACAAAATACTTTTTATTATATATAATGTAATTGTTAAAAATAATCATGTATACGATCATGGGTGGCTGAGGTTGGCATTAAAAACACTATTTTGAAAAGGTGCCGATTTGCAAAATTGTAAGGCTTAATCAGAGAACATGTGATTTTTTTCATTTTTAAGCATTTTATTAGGATTTTAATATTTTTGTTGGGCAGTTGTAACTCAAATTTCTAGTTACTCTTCTGATGGTGCACCAAATTATTCTAACCCAGGGCCAGTGGCGGCTCGTGTTATGCATATTGGGGGTGCTGTCACTTTTAATCAATTTTTCACTATTCATTGATGCATATTTGTACCGCTTATCTTTCTTTTTTTTTTTTTTTTTGCTCTTTTTTCACTAACTTTGAATAATTTTATATTTAATGATTAAACTTAAAACATTTTTTTATATTCTGATAGGTAAGTATGTAAACAAACTCATTTTAATAAAATATTAAAACTCAAAACTTGTTTTCCATTTCCTTTTCCTGTATTCCTTATTACATTTATAAAGATTCACACAGCTGCTGCTGACTAATAAAATGAAAACATAAAATAATTTTCTTATCATCTTAACAAGAAAAAATTTTATGGTGTAACTTAATATGAATATAGGAATAAGCGAATACTATTTGTTCGTATTGTTAAATATTACTTAAAAATAAAACCCATTCTTCTTGTTTTGTTTCCAGCGAAAAGATTAAAAAATATTGACCTTGATGCTTGTATGATGATTAAAAGATGTTTTACCCTTTGAAAACAAAACATACATCGATTCATATTGCGTGAGTCAAAAAATATCTTATTATTTTTTTAATGTTAAAAATCAGACTTCAAGTCCTGATGTAGTAACGGGAATTGCCAAGATGAAGAAAAAAAAATCTATTACATCCATCTAAAGGTGCACTGTGAAATTTTAAAATGGGAATACACTTATCAATATTCTTTCAGAAATTCTATTTCTTGAAGCGAGCCGTGTTCTATTCAAAATCGAGGCTTCTTAAACTATGAATCATGATATTGGTACAAAATAGTAGGGATCGCGAAAATTTTAAAAGCAATTATATCGCAGAAAATTTCTCATCAGCATTATAAATAAAAATGGTCGAAAAAGCCTTTGGATTGCAAGAAATTTCATTCAAATTTAATTCACATAAAAAAATTTTTTTATTAAATTTTTATTTATAATTCTATATTTCCTTACTTATTTGCAAAGTTTTGGCTTTCGAAAAAAAATTCCGTGGTGAAAAAATGTTTGAAACTCCGTTTCTAGCTAATCTGGTGCTGCGGATCTCACAGTTCCCCTTCAGCGTAAAAACGTGGTAGGAGAAGAAAAGGGAAAGCTTGCGCTCTGTAACTGCGCATGCACGCTGGCTGAATTCGGCGCTGCAACGCTCCACAGTTCCAGTTACTTGTAGTTACTTTTTCCTCTGAGCATAATCTTCGGGTAGTGAAAAAATAAGATAGGGAGCTTAGTTTTCTGCATCAGTTCTTACTCGCGGATTATTTAAAGGTTGAAATAGTTTAATGTAAATTTTGATTAAATTGTTGTTATTAAATGAGAACTATTATAAATAGATTAAATTTACACAATGGAAAAGGTTGGGGGTGCTGCAGTATCGCAGTCCCTATGCACGAGCTGCCCCTGCAAATGACGTACTGGTGTACACGGATACTGTGTATACAATAGTTTTCACAGTTTCCCATTGGTATAACGGAGAGAGAGTATCCAAGATGGACTATTTAGCGACTTTAAAGAATTTTTCATTTAATGAGAAAATTTCGGTACCTGAAAGATTAATTAAAGTCAAATGCCATTTATTTCATAAAAATACAACTTATTTTAACAGTATCTTAAAAGTTTTCAATTTGGAGAGAAATTTCAGAGGGCCCGGACTTTAAGAGTCTAGAACAGTTTTATAAAATTATCTTGTGGGGATCTAACTAATAATAAACAAATTGTCTATACTCCAGTATCAAAGACCGTACAGTAACAATTTTATAAAGATGTGCTCCGAAAATAAAGCTAAGTAAGCAGGAAACAAAAAAAATTGTTTATTGTATTGCATCTTATCTATAAAAAATTGTTATCGTAAGTGAGAAACGGTATTAAATTAATTAAATAAACTTTATTAATGAAATAATTAATAAAGAAGTTAATTAAGAAAACTATTTTTAAAAACACATTTTTATTAGTGTGCAAAAAAGTAGATTTTTTCTTATTTTAATAGTTTTGAGTCTTTCATTCATAATTCCTATTTATAAATATTATGGAATTCTGCAGTTATTTTTAAATCAATTTCGTTACCAGATGGCGCCACTCTTATAGAATCAAAATTTAATTAAAGTTAAGGATTAATTGATAATTAAGTTCTGAAATTATTATAATAGTCTATTGTCGTCGACGACGCAGAGGTGAAAGAAATCACAGAATTCTAGCACATCGAGAAGACAGTGAAAAATCGATTACAGAATTCTATCATTACAAACATGAAACAAGTCAAGCTATATAAATGTGTTTAATAAGATAAAATAAGAACATTCAACATTATGTATCAACGATATCTCGGTATTCTTCATTGACCATCCAAATGCAAATTACATTTATTTAACCAGTGAAATTCTATGCAAAGCTCCCTGCCTTCAGTGAGTTACGCTGCTTACTTCTAACCTTTAATGTTGCGCTATTGCAGCCATACGCGTTTCACCGTATATAACAGTAAAAGACAAACAAAAGTAAAAGAAAGCAAAACATTCGTCCCCTCGGCGATTTGTAATATTATGTTCTTGTGTTCATAAAAATCACGAACACAAATGGTACTTATGAAACGTAATCTCGCAGCTAATGAAGAACTAAGCAAAATAAAAATAAAAAAGTGTGCTGAGCAGAAGAGTAAAAAAAGAAAGTCCTTTGGAAGAGAAGTGGCGATCGCCTTCGCCGTGGAGTAGTCGAGATAAATTTCAGAAAACCGCAGAGTTAATTTATAGGCACAATCCTCTCTTGATTTATAGCAGCGTGCAGCCCCGGGCCCACCGCTAGACGGCGTGCCAGTCGCTCCGGCAAGCGCTGTTCATCAGCCAACTATCTCTGCCGTTTGCAGCGTTGTTTATTGAATGCTTCCCCTTCAAATAAAGACAGTAATAGCTGCCCTAGGGTCGTTGTTTAAGCGTTTTTCCGGACTTTTATGCGCCCTTTGGAGTGTTTGTAGAGCTATTTTATGGGGAGAGATTTCTCCTCTTCATGAATCTCAATGATATACGCCATAAACGCCGTCACAATTTGTTCAGCAATCAGCAACAGGTTGCTGCTGAAATTCGAGGACTACGTTTTTCTTTGATATTTTGCTTCCACTTTCGAAAGCTTATTTTTATAAATTCTAATTGTATTTCAGTGGTATTCGAAAAATAAATGTATTTGAAAAATGTTCATTATGCAATGAAATAATGTCGTATTAATTTCGTTTAGGATAGTTTTGTGGGTATAGAGAAGTTGCTAAAAACATATTTAATTAAGCTAGAACAGATGCGAGATTTTCATATAAAAACTGAATCAGACGCTTTCCTTTAAAAGAAATAAAATAAGTAAGTGTTACTTAAAAAAGCTAAACGAGTTTTTTGCGTAATGCAAACAAAATTCATACTCAAACAATGAAAATGCCATCTTAAACTAAATAGTTCCCATGATTTCGTGTTAATATTTCTAAAATATCATTTATATTTCTTTAAATCGCTATACAAATAAGTAAAAAAAAAAAAAATAAGATTCTGGGAAGATTCACCATCAAAGACCTCATTTTCTATTTAAACTTACATCTGAAAAAGTAATATTTGCCAAAATTCTTTTTTCAGGGCCTTTTTTGAATATTCTTATATTAACTATAACAGAAAGAAATTAATTGACCAATATTCATATCAAAACATTCCTTCATTTATAACGTTCTTGACTACAGTAATCTAGAAATTAAAGATAATTTGTTTAAAGCTATTATTGACAGTCAAGAAAATTTGACTAAGATCTGTATATATCTTAAACATATTTCGTGGTTATTGAAGGATTATTACAAGGATGATTTTAATCAATAACTTCTTTCTCAAATAACAATAATAGCCATTCTTCAAGTATTAAGCGGTATTCCTACATTCTAATGTCTTGGATTACTAATAAATATCATTAAAATATTTTATTTTCTTGTTTTGTGTATTAAATAAAGAACGCGCAAATTTTCTTTCCTTTCATCCGTTTCATTAGTGGTTTTATTGTATTTTCAATGTGTATGAAACATCTTGCCTCAGTTCATTATAAACACAAGTCTTAAATTTTGAGGCGACATTCCAGCAAAATTATACTTATGTAACAATTTCCTACCCTCACCTACTGATTTCTCTTATTTATCTCTCTTTTTCAAGAAATATGTTCTGGCATGAGACGCATCTCTTTACAGAATTTCCCTAATTTTTTCTCTTACAATTTAAATTTTATCCTTAGTCATTCTGATGGAAACATTTATAGTAATTGATCAAAGAAAAGTCCAGAAGACTTAAATTAGATCTTAAATTTCCAGTCTGCTCTCTAATCGCAGTTGTTCGGTGTTTACAATTGGTATGTTCTTTGGTTAAAATATGTTCTATTGTTATTTCCTGTTCTTTTGTAATATTATGTTATAACTCTTGTTTGTAATTTTTTTATCATGCTTTATCACTAAAATCTCACGCTTACCTATCTAAGCTACAGGGAGCCGTTCTTTTCCGAGTTCGGGGGTATGCGTGGTGAAATGAAATGTATTTTAAAAGATGCTGTGTCTGACTACTGTCCTAACGCACGAGAAAAACCCTGAACAGGGTTGCCTCAAGTAGACGAGTCGAAGAAAGGAGGGTATAAAATTAACCTCCACATATGGCGAACAAAGCACATTCGTTAGGCGAGGAATTCGTTTTCGACCTTAGTACAAAGCGAAACGAGACTTCCGTCGGTTCTATCTGCTCCAAATGAAATAAAGCACTTTCCTTCACCCCCAAAATGCAGTGGAATATCCCGTTTCCATGACGCCCGCCACAAGCATGTCTGGTGTCTAGGGTTTTTCTCGTGGCGGTAATACAGTATTCATGCTGTAGCGTAGCGAGGTTACGTGGCGCTCGTGGCATAGTATGCTTTTTTTCTCCTCCATCGTCATGAGCAGCATAGCAAGTGTAAATTGCGCCCATGAATGTCATCATTTTTTCGACCTCTCATCATATTTGGCTTTAAAAAATTATCTAAATGCATTAATGTCGTATCTTTATAGCGCCCATTAAAACTGAAGCCAAAGACATCTGTAGTCATCACTGCCACTGCCATGGAGCATTAAATTGTATGTGTATACGTCGGATTTATGTACGAATGAATCAGCTGTGGTAAACTAAAAACTTCCGGTTTAATATAATGATCGGCTCTTTAATT
>BGPR01000173.1:954992-975547 GCA_013235015.1 Araneus ventricosus | reverse complement strand
GTAGATGGACCAGACTAGCTTTAATAAGTAGATAGACCAGATGTAAAGGGGAGGGGGTAGTTTAACGAAAAAACCACTGGATGATGAAGTGATTATCTGTTGCGAAATTGGGAAAAGGGTGGATTGTCGGGTGATTAACTGTTCCGCCAAACAAAAGTGTGAGATAATTAAAGAATAGTGCAATATTGCTACTATAGAAAAAAAGTATCCCGGTAGATACTTAAACAGATAGCTCCTGACTTAACCTTCTTCGTGATCAACATAAAAATCATAGTTTTTTCTTAGTTTCTATATAAGCAAATATTGTTAAATTATTATTATCCCACTATACGCCAAAACTATATTATTTCACTTTTTCAAAAAAAACAACATTAATATTTAATAAAAAGAATGCAATATGAAAAAAATGCTATTTCGGGAATTTTTTAATTAAGCTGATTAATTAATTTTTAATTATAATTAATTATCTTTTTGATTAGAGAAATTATGTTTACTGGATTTTCACTTTTTATGCCAGTCAGCTCAACATTCAGATGCAACAATCAAAGCTAAAAATCGCATTGTTTAGGTAAAAATAAAAATAAAACAAGCGACCTCCCCCCCCCCAAAAAAAAAAAAGACAATGGCAGATAATGGATTAAGGGATAGAGAAATATCTCAATTATATTCACATTCAATCCTTGTCGTAGCCCTTTTGGAGTTCATCATTAAACCGAAACCAGCACATAGTTTCCACCTGAAAATAAATAGACATATATAAGTCTCATAAATTTTCTATCAAACATTCATTTTCAATTTAATTTATATGTAATAATAATATCCATACAGTAATTTTAATGCAACTTCAGCTTTTACAAGCGGACACAAAAACATTTTATTTCATTTCAATAAATGCATAAAATCACATCAACGAACAATAGTTATTTTCCAGCAATTTTTGACTATGAACACACTGTTAAAAAATAAAACGAGCCGCGTCAGATTATACATAAATAATATTAGAAAAAAGAAATCAAAATATTTATTTTTAATTTTCATAAATTAGAGAATATTTAAAAATATGAAGATATAATATTTGAACCCATATACTAAGCTAGTTCCCAATTCATACACATTTTCTTTGCTTGTCGCTTATATAATATTGAAATTCCTGTGGAACTTCCCACTTAATGTTTTACAGAAAGCAATGCTTTTATCTTTTTCAAAGTAATTAAAGGTCTAAATCATATCATTTGCCTTGTTGATCTAGTATTTAAATAGCCTATAGATTATAATTCTCACCATGAGCCTCAGCATGAGATGGAAGTCAATGCAAGAGTTAATATTAGTTAATATTCAGTTATTGAAGATAAACCGAAGGTAAAAGTTGCATAATAATTTTAAACATGATTCTGATATAACTTAAAAACAATAAGCCTGCGTCAACTGGAAGAAAAGTCGAATTATTCTGCCCGCGAAGACCAAGAAACGGCAGATCGAAAGGCAATTATTATGAATGGTCTCCCGATTGCAATGCAAGAATTGATATTTGCGAACATTTATTAATTAAAAAAAATCATATAAAACCTGTAAAAAACAGAGGATAAAAAAATGGCATTATAATTTTTAACATGGGTCTTTTACAGCAATATAGAACCTTAAAATCTTTAAATAAGCGTCAACTTGAAGGAAGATCAAAATGTCATGTCGCTCATCAAGACTAAGGAATGACAGCACTAAAGGCAATTGTCATGAATGGTACCCGATTGTGACGTAACCAATGAGACTAAGCACCCAACAAGGATAATAAAATATAAGTACTAACATTTATGAGCTAAATAGTATTTACTTAGCAAATGATTTAGTAAATGCATCTCACTCTTGAAGATAAAGATGAGGTAAGAGTTAGGAAATTATCTTAAACCAAGTCTTATATCAGTTCAGAAATCAGCAACCATCAAAGATTCATCATTTTACGAAAAAGTCTATAAAAGATATCCTATTTCTTACGAAGACAGTTCGAAGGGAAATGTTCATGACTGCGATGGTTACAATGAATTTTAGATTGGCACAATTCAGGAACTAGTATTAACGTTTTGAATGCTTCACAAATGCATTTTAGTATTTGAAGGTTAAGATAACGCTGGATGATAGTCTTAAGCATGAGTCGTATTTTACAGTACAGGAAGTTTTAAACATCAAAAATGCATCAACTTAAAGAAATAGTACAAAAAATGTGAATCATTATGACAAAAAAACAATGGTAATTCAAAAGGCATTTGTCATGGATGATTACCTATTATGAAGTTAATAGTGAGGCCCATATAAGTGAGGAAGTATCAATAAAGGCACCAAGTTCGCCAGTTCTGTCCATACTCTGGTTTATTGACAAGGTCACCAGTTACAAGTACTGGATGTTTCACTAATGCCATATCATTGTTTAAAAAAATCAGAGTTTCGTGAAAGTTGACTTAATGTATTATATAATAGTTAAAATAAACTTTCAAAAATGCATAAACTTAACGTAAAGTCATTAATAATCTATAGATGTCATAATGATTAGACAATTAGAAGCTCATAAAGCAATTGTCATCGATGACTACCGATTGTGATGGAAACAGAGAGCCTCGGCATCCGACAGGAGTCAACAGCAGCACTAATAGCTATAACTTGAGTGTTTGAGATGGGGTTAAATAAATACTCCTCGAATTGTAGGAGCGGAGGTAGGATAGTTGTCCCTTACCCTGTGAATAGTGAAGAAAAATCGATTATAAGCGGCTATTAGTAACAGTGAAGCTCACATAAGTGAGGAAGCAACAATATAAGTTCCGAAAGCTTATCAGTTCTGGTAATACTCTGATTTATTAGAAAGGTTACCAGTTACCAGTGTTAGATATTTCATAAATGGTCGATTAAAACCATAGCACTGTTGAAAATAAATCAAAGATTAGAGTTCCATAAAAATTTTATTATAATAATTAAGAAACTTTCCAAAAATGCATAAACTTAACGAACTCGGTAATGATCAGTCTATTATGAAATGATATCATAATAGCCAAACATTTAGTAGCTCTTGCAGCAATTATGGATGACTGCCGATCGTGATGTTAACAGTGAGCTTCGGCATCCGATAAGAGTCAACAACAGCACTAATAGCTATAGCCTGGGTGTTAGAGAAGAGGTTAAATAAATACACCTCGCACTGTAGGAGTGGATGTAGGATAGTTGTCCTTCACCATATGAAGAGTGAAGAAAAAACGATTAAGTGGTCATTAGCAATTGTGACGCTCGTATAAATTAGGAAGCACCTATTTAAGTACCAAGTTTACCAGTTCTGGTAATACTCTGGTTTATTGGCAAGGTTACCAGTACTGAATGCTTCACCGATGATTGATTAAAGCCATATCACTGTTAAAAATAAATTAAAGATAAGAATATTACTAAGATTGACACAGTTAAAAAAATGCATAAATTTAACGAAAAGTGATTAATTATCCATCGATGTTATTACTACTAGAAATTTAGAAGCTCATAACGCAATTGTCGTGGATGACTACGGATTGCGATTTTAGCAGTGAGTCTCGGCATCCGACAGGGGACAACAGCAACACTAATAGCCATAGCCTAGGTGTTTAAGAAGGGGTTAAATAAATACTCCTCGAATTGTAGGAGCGGAGGCAGGAGGTATATCACCCTGTGAGTGGTGAAAAAAAAATTAATTAAGCGGTTATTAGTAATAGTGAGGCTTACATAAGTGAGGAAACATCAATATAAGCACGAAGTTTATCAGATTGGAAATACTCTGATATATTAGTAAGGTTACCAGTGTTGAATAATTCACTAATGGTTGACTTAAAACATAACACTGTTGAAAATAAATCAAAGATTAGATTTTCATAAAAAATTTACAATAATAGTTAAGAAACTTTCAATAATACATAAACTTAATGAAAAGTCAGTATTAGTCGATCATGAAATGATATCATAAGGGCCATACATTTAGTAGCTCTTAAAGCGGTTATCATGGATGACTGCCGATTGTGATGTTAACAGTGAGCCTCGGGCTCTGGAAAGAATCAACAACAGAGAAAGATTAAATAAATACTTTCGCATTGCATGAGGATAGTTGTTCTTCACACTATGAATACTGAAGAAAAATTGATTGAGTGGAAAATAGTAATAATGAGGCTCGTATAAGTTAGGAAGTACCTATTTAAACACCAAGTTTACCAGTTCTGGTAATATCTTGGGTTTTGGCAAAGTTACTAGTTACCAGTTCTGAATGCTTCACCAATGGTTTTGTAAAAACATACCATTGTTTAAAATAAATTAATGATTACAGTTTCATAAGAATCTTACTAAGAGTGATGCAGTTAAGAAACTTTCAAAAATGCATCAACTTAATGTAAAGTCATTAATAATCTATAGATGTCATAATGACTAGACATTTAAAAGCTCATAAAGCAATGGTCATGGATGACTGCCGATTGTGATGGTAACAGTGAGCCTCGGCATCCGACAGGAGTCAACAGCAGCATTAATAGCTATAGCCTGGGTGTTTGAGAAGGGGTTAAATAAATACTCCTCGCATTGTAGGAGCGGAGGTAGGATAGTTGTCCCTCACCCTGTGAATAGTGAAGAAAAATCGATTAAGCGGCCATTAGTAGCCGAAATAAGGACGGCGAGAAGGAGAAATTCAAACATGGAAGGAAGCCGCGAACGGAAAAAAGCGATCCATCTTCCGCAAAACAGAGAAGAATTGGCGCAAGAAGATTAAGACCCGATTGTTTGAAACCAGAATCGATCCGGAGGAAGGAACGAATTTCTCCTCCAAAGAGCGAGAATAGAAGAGAAAAAAAAGAATAAAAAGAAGCGAAAAGTGAAAAAAAGGAAGAAATTCCAATCCCCCACTTAAAAAAAGAAGAGAAAGAAAAAGGTAGAATAAGACTAAACAAACCTCGTGGAAAACTGCCAGGAGAAAAACAGCAAGCCTGAGAGAGAGAAAGGGGGATACAAAAAAAATTATGGGATCAAAAAATGATGGTTACGTTGATAAGTGGGTTGTTCCTAGATTCTTATCATAGTCTCTTCTTAACAGAAATTTTTTAAGTTAAGAAATTAATGGTATTGTGGGAGGTCAATGAAATATCTCATCTGCCGTAAAATTTCGAACGGATATTCGTTCTAAGTTTTTCTCGAGGCGGAGGAACTTTTCACTAAAAATGATTGATACGACTGAAGTGGGCGCATACGATTTCTAGGTAGGCTTTGAGAAATCGAACTTCTATGCCAGCGATGGATAGCCAAAGATACATAAAATATAATAGGTAGGTTTTGAGGAACTTAGCTTGTAGTTTCTTGAGCATACAGTTAGATGAAGTATAGAATCTTTAATATTATATTATATTTCAATTTTGTTATTGAAATCTTATAATAACACAAACTATTCGCCTATCAATGAATATTTAATGAATGAGTTAATGAATATTTAGTTTACTTAGTTTTTCGTAATAAAACCCAATGGTAAACGAAACAAATAAAAAGCAGTCAATAGTTTAATTACTGACTAACAAATGGAATACTGATTAGTCACTTAAAGACAGCGAGCAATAGAATACCCAAATACCAAATATACATAGAATGCTACAGTGTTCGATTATAGATATTGACTATTTAGTTTTAAAAAATGAATTTATAATTTAATGTAAAATTTTAAGAAAAGAAATAACTGAACTTGTACTCTTTTGATATTTGCAACAATTTTATCAAAAATAAAAGTAAATTATTTTTAAATCCATTTTGCTAGATGCAGGTCTTTATGATTTGTTTAGAAATTCAGATATTTGAAATTTTCTTGTTTAGGTTAACAACCTGTATTTAAAAAAAATTGATTACACAGTCTTATTTGATTAAGTTGTTTACTTATTTCTTACTTCGCAATAGATGTTTAGCTGGTGGTGAATAAATAGTGATATATATAGTGGATTTATAAATATTTATAATTCCGATCTGATTTGAAGAAAAAAACTTTATCCTTACAAGTTAGAGAGTAACATTATGAAATTTCTATGTGTAACTAATAGCTCAACTAGAAATTCTTAATTTGTTTTTGAGAAAAAAAAAGCTAATTTCTTTATTTCTATTATGCAGCCGTTTGCCAAGAATTTTGTTGGCTTTGACAATAAATTTCCAAGATCAAAAACACTGGTGCATTTGAAATATTTTTAAGAGTTCATGCAAAGACGAGTGATCAAAAGATACATGAGACAGTGCTTGACAGCCTGCTCTCAAAAATTTTTTTCTATTGACAACTTGTATTTTATTTTATTGAATCTATCTACAATTTGATCGACTTGTTTGTGTTTCAGTCCTTGCTCAACTGTGAATACATATTTGCTCATGATCTTCCCCGTGTGAATAATTCTTTCTTACATCGTCGTAATCTGCTTTCTGTTTATGTTTTTGCCCCAATATCCATACAACTGAACACTCTATAAAGGTTCGGTGGAAATATAATTCTTAATTAATCTTTTACCTTGATAGGCTTTTTTTCCCTAAATTGGAGGAAAATAGGACATATTTTATAATTTTCATCAACAACAAATGCCAGAAATTTCGTGTCGGTATACTATCATGTCCAAATATATTCTTTGAAATAAAAAAATAACAAATAAATAACAACTAAAAATAACTAATTAAATATTCTATGTCAATGATAGGCAAACTACGCCCTGCTGGCTAAAAGCGGCTCACTTAGAGGTTCTATATGGCCCGAAGCATGTTTTAATAATTAATAATTTAATAGTTAATAATAATAGTATAACTAGTACATCCCGGTGCAAATCAGATTATGATGAACTTTTCATAAACGCAGTCAAAGCTTTTTAACCGCACAGTATTAAAGAATTTAATATATATATATATATATATATATATATATATATATATATATATATATGTTTTCTTTGAGATTTTTAAAATAAATTATACTGGAAAACCATTATTTTTTTTGCGAGCTTCTAAAAAAGCACAAACTTTCTCTAGGTGATTCATATAAGCAGCATATCAACAATTCCTAAAGGAGTGTACGCCATCATCAGAAAAATAAGTATTCGTTTTCTATTTTACTTCTTTTTAAAATTAGAGGAAATAAATATAACCAAATAACCGAATCTGCCAGAGGTGCATATTTATCTTCATAAAAAGAATCTAAGGTGATTTCAATCAACATATATTTCTACGGGTAACTACGTTATAAAAATATGGCAAACGCTTCTTTGTTTCAAAAACTAAGGATAATTATAAAACAGTTTTTGTACTAAAGTTAAAGAAAATTATTGAAGCAAAATATAGAAAAGGCATTGCTTCCTCCAGCAAATAAATAATCTTCTGTTAGCAATATCTTAAATATTTTATATCTATTGATACATTTCTTTGAATGCTAGATATTGACTTTAAAGAAGTATATTGTAAAAGAATCACTAAAATCAAACAAAGATTTTGATCCAAAACATTAAAATATCAGATAGAAAAATCAACATGCACTGGGAGATGTCATTAGGAACTTAAATAGAATATGATTCCCTGGTGTTTTTAATATAAAAATCAGAAGAACAAGCGCTCTATAAAATTACACAAGAAAGCTATTGACCAACGAATCTGACAAAGAAAAAAAAAACATATAACAAGGCTCTTTTATCATTTTTTTCAATAGGATCCCTTTCGGTTGGAAAACATTTTTGGTGATCGCATTTCTGCAAGGAAACGCGCGGCCCAATATTTAGAAAATGAGAAAAATAAAACCTTAAAGCGATCAATGATAACTAAGGCAAAATTCAACTAAAAATAGTTATTCATAAATTTTAATGAAATTTTCTTAATCATTAAAATTTAAGTTATAATAATTAAATAATAATAATTAATTAAAGTAATAAATTAATTTAAGTAATAATAATTAATGTTTTTAAGATGATTTTCTTAAAAGCTTATGCTTTCAAATGTAGTTTAATTTGCAGAAAATTCATTACTAGAATTTCCGAGATCACAATATTATTTTATGAGACCCCATTTAGGGATTCGCCACAGTTTAAGAAAGTCTGATATATAACAGTAAAACTCGTTATACATTACTGATTTTATCAAGTAGATATTCACTCAAAAGAAGAATATTTTGACATCTAGAAATTCGTTTCATAAAACTTTTGCTTGCCCAATGAAAAAAAATGCGAACATTTTTATGAATAGTTATTTTTTTCTGTAGATGATGCACCTTTCGAAATTCATAATAGACTTCGGGTTTTCAGGTGGTTCTAATACTAAAAATGCTAGTTGATTCATTTCTGGTTCTTGGTAGCTTATCAATAACATGCCCAGCGCTTTCATTGACTTATTACAAGACGTTATAAATGTGGGATAATTGGTACTGCGCTTACTACAGAATATGTTTAACAGCTATTAATATCCCAGTTTAAATTAAAGGGGAATTCGTGTCGCTTCTTAAAATGATTCATGCAAATATCACCTCAGCGTAACTTTATAATTTGAAAGCATAATAAGGTAGATCATTTATCAAGAAGAAAGCTATTTTTCATCTTCTTAAAGTGCGTGTAAAATGCGATATTTCATGCGTTAAGGGCCAATATAGGAAATTTTAAAATATTCGAGTGGATTTTTTAGAAAGAAGATTCATGAGATTGCTTAGTTATGTATTAATTTTATGCAAAATTTTAAACACAAAACCTTGCCTAGCAGTTAAGAAAAGAAATCGCTACCGTATGTTGGCGGAAAAGAAAAATATTTTTACGTGACGAACGAAAAAATATCATTTAATGAGTTATTTCTGTTTGCCAATAGTGAAGAATGTTGATCAAGAATTATCAAACTTTTGACAGTTCCTTAATTAAGATATCCGATTTTAGATAATTTGAAGACAAAGTTTAAAAAGCCCTGATCAAAATTATTCTTGTAAAGGAAAGAAAGATTATTATTTAGGCATATGTTAACATATACACTCGTGTCCAAAATTTTAACATAATTCGAAAGATGTGAAAAATATGGAATTAATATGGATACAATGGTTCACACTCAGTTGTGGAGAATCGCATCGGAGAAATTTATGGAGCTCCTAGCCTCCGCAGGGGCTTATCTCCAGTCTGGCTATAACTGTAGCAACATAGCTTTTAGTAACCTTTCATAAATTGATGTCAGTTGTGAAGAATCATAGGAACACACGTTTTATAGTCAAGATT
The DNA here is from genome assembly GCA_013235015.1 of Araneus ventricosus. Lineage (NCBI taxonomy): Eukaryota > Metazoa > Arthropoda > Arachnida > Araneae > Araneidae > Araneus > Araneus ventricosus. Next base: position 966,320 of record BGPR01000173.1, on the reverse strand, counting down.
TGGTCACGTGGGCATTTAGGGGTCCGACTAGAAAGTGATGAAGAAGAAACTGATTTGGCCTCATCCGTTTCACAGAAAGCCGATATTGATTTGCAATTTTCATTAATAGTTGTGTTTCCTGTGCGCAATATTTACATGCATTTTCATGAAAACAGAATTATTTTTGGGAAGATATAAAGGTTTTATTTTAAAATGCCGTATTTTCCCGCATGTTTTTGATTGATAACATGCGCAGTTTTCAATCAAATTATACGAAAACTTACAGAATACTTGACAATATATAAGCGATATTCGAGGAAAACAGGAGAGTACTTGTAGTAATTAATTTTTAACTGCGCACGTGCAGGCCATAGTATAATTTTTCTTTTACAATATGGAAGCCAGGTTTATAGGGCAGCTTATGTCAAAATTCCAGTTGATTACCTTTAAGATTAAGAAAGATATAGGCATTGCCGAGAGCTGAATTTCTGTTGTTCTCTAAGAGAAACAAAATGATAGGGTTTTTTTTTCTTTCCACAAAGTGATATTTCTAAAACTTTTTTTAAAAAATCAAGATAATAAAATTAACTTTTAAAATTATTAATCTAATATTGCTTTAAATTAATCAAGTATTTAATTTATTTGCAGTTAATTCTAAAGTCTATATGAAACGTGCTTACCAAGTTCTGGATTTTCATATCTTACCGAACAGATTAAGATAGAATGTTCTTGGTTTTGATTTGGATGGATATGATTTCAGTGTGCCACGTAGCATTTTGTCAGGGCTAATATACCAAATGAGGAAAAATGCAAATGTGAGACACGGACATTGTATATTAAGTAATATATCCAAACATGTTTTCTCAACGAAGTAAACTCAACAAACAAAGTCGCCAATTTACATTCATTATTCCACGACACACGCAAAATACAGACCTACATAGATGTAACTTGTGTTTTCATTAAATCGCAAGAAATATATAGCCCCGCTATTTACAGAGGCACGCCTCGCTCCCTCTCTCATTGTTTGAATAACAATGGCCATTTGAATGCCACATTGCGAACGAAAACAATCGGGAAGAGGAAGTTTCTGTTTCATTTACAGTTGGTTTCGAGAAAGATGGTTCAATTAAAATGTTTTGACACGAATCGATTTTCGCGTGTAAAAACTGCAGACGGAGGGGAACAATGCTTCTTCCCTCAACATCTAAGAACAAAAAGTGGCGAAGTGATATCATTACCACCTCTTTTACAGCGTGCATAATCGGCTTTAATCTTATTATGGAAGCGAGTTTATCTTGCTCGACTGCGAGTGGTAGACTTCTATTAGGATAAGAATGAAATATATTTTGCTTTGCGTGTTAACGCTCATTTTCACTTGACTCGAGGATAAAATTTGGATGCATAATGGTTCCCGCTTCGTTTAAAAGTTCGAGTGCACGTGAAGGATGGGTTATATTTGGTAAAGGAATTGGAGATGACTCATAGTGACGAAATAAATTTCTCTAAACACGGATTGAACTGGATGAAATTGGCAATAATTTTCGTGATGAAATTATAATGTTAAAATTGTTGTAAGTATAATCTTAAAACTGTAAAATTAATTAATAATTAAATTATTGAGTTAAAATTGTAATAATGTTTAATGTTGAATATTTAAAAGTTCGAGTAAGCGCGAAGGATAGGTTACATTTGGTAAAGAAATTAAAGATGACTCATCAGTACCGAAATATATTACATTATAATTATAATGTAAAAATTATAATAATTAATCAATAATTAAATCATAGTGAAAAAATTGTAATAATTAATTAACAATGAATTAATTATTTATAAGTTCGAGAATGCGTAAAGTATAGGCTATTTTTAAAAGAAATCGTGGTTGATTGATCTGTGCTGAAATAAATTACTCGAAAAAGGGACTGAACTGGGTGAAATTGGCAATAATTGTCGTGATGAAATTATAATGTTTGTTTGCAGTAAACTTCAGCGGATAAGAAAGCGAAATAAAGAAATTAAATGGTAGAGTCGGGTTTAGCTGGAATCTTCCGAAATGCACTTTTTTCATTCAAGTCATATTAAAAGCAATTATACATTGTATTGATTGGAGGCACTTTTTTTGTAAATTACTCTGCTGTTATTTGACTATATTCTGTTATTCATTCAATTATTTTTGTTTTTATATATTCATGCTTTATATTTTGAAAAATATTTAGTACAAAAACCAAAAAAGAAAGAAAGAAAGAAAAAGAAAAAGAAAAAAAGAAGCAGAGGAAACCTGGAAAGGGTCTTAACAGATTGACAATGCTTGTGGAAATTCAGCTGATATTTTAAAATCATAAATACACACAAATAATTAAAAATCAAGCACAGACTCAATTTTTTCTATTTACCATTCTATAGAATAAGAGGCAATAATAGTATCAAGGATAAAAAAATTGACAACTAAACATTTTTCATAATAACTTAAACTAAGTACTTAAGTCCCAATAACGTAAACAATTTGCCCTGTTTCTCAAAAAAATCCCTTTTTGCTGGAAAATGAATGAAATATTTACATGCCAGAAAGAATAAGCCAAGAAGAATTGCAACTAAATAATATTTAATTTAATTAGCACCTAGAAAGTATTGTTTTAAAATGAACTGTGGTTTAATATTCAAGAGAAATTCTAATATACCAGTTTTTATCAAGAGAGAGGTTATTGATTGCATTTAGGAAATCGAATATTGCTAGCAACAATAATTCAAGTTATACGATTCCTTTAAAAAGAAATTAACTCTTAATTAAACTTTTAAAGCCTTTCATTTACATTTTGTTTTTAATTAAATATTAATTTTTCAATTTTAAATCTCCAGATCTTTTGATTATAATATTACTTCTAATCTTTGACAGTAGTCATGCTTAAGTAGAAAAAAAAAGATTACATTTATTGAAAAAGATTCTTTTAAGTAAAGAATGGTAGTTTGAAACAAGAGACATACTGTTGCTTATACTCCAATTCACACTAACATAATCTTTTCATCTGAAAGCAATAGCATATTATTTTCAACACATCAGGGCTTAGGATTTATAGTAAATATAAGCAAGATTATATTTTTGGTAAATCAAACAAAGTAATCGATCACTTAAAAAGTTAGTATTTAATTAGTTTTTAGCTAGATATTAAATATTTTGAATAAGCCCTACGTTTAGATATGAAGGGTTTAAATAAATTAAAACAATATCGACTTTAAAAGAAGAAAAAAAAATCTATTAAAAAATCTCAGCCTGCTATTTATTCACAGGAAAACAATTGTGTATATCCATACCACTTAAAAACAAAAATTTCCGTTTTAACAAATTTCGTTTTTCCAAAGATTTTGCTCCTACTTAGCATTATTGGATCCCCCAGTTTTCTTTTCTCTTTTACTCAATAAAAACCTATCTGCACCATAACCCCAAATTAAATTTTTATCATCTCGCCATATGAATCACTCCCCGTTCCCCTAATATCGGTTTTATTACGAGGATGCGCGCACTTTTCTTTTTGGTTATTTTTAAATTCAAGTGCCGTCGGAGTGCGGAAGAAATAAATATCTATAGGAGGTAGGGAAGGAGAGAAGGAGTGTCTCCTGAAGAGAAGATCGTTGTGGCGTTAATTCGGTGAGTGTTTTGTGAGAAGACGAATGCGTCGGAAGGGCATCTTCTTCATTCTGGGTGTCCAAATATTACATTAGTCGTTAAAGTAAGTGAAGAGGTCGTTGAAGAGGAGATCTTTCTCCTCGCATCGGGGGAAAAAAAGGAACTCTGCTCCTCTCCCGTCCCATAATAAACGATTGTTTAGAGTCCCGAGACTGGATTCGTCGTTGTTTTGAATCCTTTTGAGGACTATAAAAAGAATACCTGATCTTTTTCATATTTCCGATGAGTTATTATGCGAAATATCTTCAAACAGGAAGGCTGGTTTGGTATGTTGGATTGAAGGGCGCAAGAGCCAGAATTGGCCAAATCACGCCAACAAATTTAAAATAGGAAGGAATCCCTCTCCTGACCCATAATAAACGATTATTTTAAGTCCTAAAACTTTGATGGCAGATATTTTGAATTTTGGGTGGAAGAAGTTTAAAAAAACAAACTTAGACAAAACATCTATCCAAGGGTCAATTTTTGCCAGAGGATGCAGATCGTTATAAGGTTTTGGCCTCAAGATTGGATTTATTATTATTTTAAATCACCTAGGGAAATATAAAAAGAATATTTAATCTTTTAATATTTCTAGAGATACTTATTGATAAATCTCTATGAAGATTTGAATTCTCAGTTTGAATCTGAAATTCTCAGATTTGTTCCGGTATGAAGCAAAACATGACATTCACGTGATAGAAGAAATAGGTATATACTCAAATTTCCATCAAACTTTCATGGTCATTAAAAACCATGACCGTAATGACCATTTTCTTTTACCTTGAAGAGGTTTCATCACTTATCCTAAAATTTTAGTATGGTATCCTCTTTCTTTCTGAAGAAGGAGGTATTAAAACAAATGAGCAAATGAGATTGCTTAAACCAAATTTCATTCTTTTGCACGTAGCTCATAGAAATACAAATGTGACTTATATCTTGTTCAGGTAAAGCATCCAAATCTCTTGCAGACAATGAAATTAGGGAAAAACATTTTACGTATTTTTTAATTATTTATTTATTTGTTTCAATGTGTTGCAAATAATTTACAAGGAAATGATATAAAAGATTCCCAGTGATAAAAATTTCACAACTGAGACACACACTCACGAAAGGTATTTATCAAAGCAGTATTTTTAAGAAATAAATCGATACATAAAGATGAATCTTTATTGACATCCAGGTAAGCGCAAAATGTTAAGCGGGCTTAATAGAATACGACAATTCGTCATCTGACAACCGTGTAAAATTATGATATATGTATCAAAATAGCCCTTGAGTTGCGGCATGTTAATAAATCAAAACGGAATGCTAATATATCTAAACTCAACTACGACAAAAATTGTTTTGCAAAATATTATATTATAAATTGCAATTATTTAAGAATTTTTCAATATTGGAGATTAAAGTATAAACTCATGATGATTTATGCTATAAAGGAAAGGAGAATTCCCGAAGTCTTTTCTGTTTTAACAATTAAGGAGTTTGTGTAGACAACTTTTCGTAAGACCTGGAAACATTTGAGGAGATATCGGTCATGCCTTTTTCAGACCTTTTAAAGATTTTTTAAAAAGTTTATTATATTTTTAGTGAGGAGAAGAACATTTATTTTGTAACTGATATTTCAACAAAAATCTGATTTATATTTGACATTCGTTTAATGTAATTTTTGTTCTCATATTGCATCATAAAATTTGATAACAGTTTAGATGTTTCGGGCTTTTCAACACGGAAAAAAAGTTTGCTGATTTTTTTATATTTAATCTCGATTTTAAAGTTTTGCAATAATTTTATATTTAAATAAAAATTCGATGAGGATTAAACTATTTTTACCATTATTACAAAAAATGCATCAGAATTAAGTTATGTGAATCTTTTCTTACAATAATTTTCTTTAGTGCATCATCCAGCCTATAACTGTGAAGACGCCAAACAGTTACGTTTCTTTTGAAGCTGGGAAAATTATAAATGAACATGCGAGAGAATCGTTTGAAAGAGGGGGAAAAAAAGATTAACAAAAGTAGTAGCGAAACTAATAGGGGTGTTTAAATCCCACTGGTAACCAAACAAGAAAGCAGATATTCAACTTTGCGGTAACTTCGCTTTTTAAAAAACCAGTTTTTTAGATCAAAACTCCGTTTTCCAAAAAGAGTCTTCAATGCTTGAAGCGTGGGAATGTCGGTTACAATTTTCCATGCATTTCGCTTTCTTCCACAATGAAAAAAGTGTTAGTCCCTCCCCCAAAGTGTACCATCGTAGACGTCACGAAAAGATGTTACAGAAAGAAGTACGCACTCTACAACCAGTGCTTTACAATCGCCGAATGCCATTGTAAAGAAACGGCTCTTACACGTTGCCTTTCATCAAATGGTCGATAATGAAGTCATTTAAAAGTCGTAAAGTAGGGGGGATCAGGTAAGACCCAGATTCCATTTCAGGATCAAGAGAGGTTAAACTAACAAAAGAGTGTTCATGTTCCATCCCACACTTCTTACATTCACATCCCATTGGATTCCCATCCAAGGTCTGGCTTTTTCAATCTAATGGTGGCCTTCAACCTGGGCACAGACACTGGAGCAGGGGAAAAAAATGCTCACCAAACGTTGCTCAGTAACAGTTATTAGCATTCTGTGATCGGCAGCTGTGCTTGAAATTACTATTCGTCGTTCTTCCCGCCTTCTTTCCAGTTGAGAGGGAACGGAAAACGTCTCAATTTTTTTCTTTCTTTCTCTCTCCCCGTGTCTAAATCATCGTGTGTAAGCACAGTGATATTTTTTCGTAAAAAAAGGACTTCTTTCCCTCTTTGATCATAGGGGGTGTGGAAGGTCTGGTCTGGTGAGGTCGGGTTCGTAATCAGGGGAGGATGAAAGCAAGCGATAACGGCGCCTAATACATCCCTTCTCTTGGATGTATAATGTAGAATCGTGTGGCTGACATCGCTTCCTGCTCTTAATAACTCAATCCAACACGAATATTCTACAGTGGGGTGGACAAAATATTGCCGCCGCTATTTGCGGTTAGCCTCGACCAAGACTTGGTTAAGAGTTTTCTTGGAAATGAGGATTGAAAGTAATTGATGACGCGTTTTACTCAAAATTGGAGAAGATGAAGGGGCAAATAACTAGCTCTATAATAAACAATTTTTTTGTTGCCTTTAAAATAATTTGCGATAGTTAAACAATTCAACATACTGAAATGTGAGGGAAATGAATTATTAGTTAAGGCTTTCTTGGAAATAAGAATTGAAAGTAATTTGCGCGTTTTATAAGACGGAGAAGGTGAAGAAGAGAAAAATTATAGCTCTTTAAAAAGCATTTTTTTTTTTTTGTTCCATTTGAAGAATTAGTATGTGATAGTCAAATAATTCTACATACTGAAGTATGAAAAAATTAATTATTGGCTGTATAATTAAAATCTAAACGTTTTACTTTTATTTTAAATTCTGGCGCAACTGTTCTTGAAATTTTTACAACCCCGACTTTTGGAGGCAGAAAAAAAGTTTCTTGGTCCAATTTTCTTTTTTTAAATATTGTCACGATCCCATAATTGAATCATAAAATTAAAAAAAAAATGTTCCATCGATTGATGATAATACAGAGACTCAACTGAAAATAATAATTTACCGAACCAAATAGATGTTTTCCAAAACTTAACTTAACCAAAATATAACCTTCTAATTTTTATTCAAGAAGATTTTTATAATTTTTTTCCTTAAAAATATTAAAACAACAACAAAAAAAAAGAAAGATGAAAGAACACGGCTTACTCGTCTGTGTATAATTCAGTGCTGCCCTCAAAAGCGTTGCATACCATAGTTTTAGAAACACTTAATAAGAAAGATTGTTACGACCTTTTCCTGCCAATATTTATTGATTTTCTTATAACGATCATCCAATGAAGTGTATAATTAACATCTGTGAATTAATTGTTAAATGTGAATCTGCTCATGGCTAATTAAATTGCTCAAAATAAACATTTATATCCTCTTTTCTTCTGTGTTTTTATGTTCTCAAATAGAGATTCCACTAGGACTTTTGCAATTAATGTGTTACTTATTTCTTTTTCTTTGCTTACTACCATCTCTTTTACTTTTAAAAAAGAATAATACACCGTTCTATCATTGCTTTTTTAAAATCCAAATTAAGTAATTAAAAATTTGTAAAGATTTTCATTCGTGAAACATTAGAAGTTCCATTTTCCTTTTCATTTCTGGATATGAAAATTTTAAATTAAAAGTTAAATAATCATGGAGTTGAAATAAATAAATAACGATTTTTCAATTCTCCTTTTCTCTGGAAAAATAAAATAATGTTTTGAATTTATATATACATGATAAATTATTTTTTAAGCTAAACGCAATGGATGAATTCGTAATTTTATCCATTCATATCTGATTTCTTCACTCCTATCTGTCAAAGGATAAATTCAACCGTTAAAACAAATTGGACTTGTGAATAAATAAAAAGAATACATTTCTCATTTCGAAAAAGCATAAAACTCCCACGACAGAATCAAGATATTCTCAACACATTTACTCCTTATTCTCAGTTCTGACTTTGGCTGTCACGAATGTTGACGGAGTTATACCATCGTTTTAAAAACTGAAATTAAATTATTAATATTTTTGGGAACGCGAAAGTAAAATGTTGATTGATGTACATATGTTGGACTTCCCCCTTACGAAACTCATTTTTCATATTTTAAATATCATATTGGTTTTAACACTTCTTGTCTGATGGTCAAATAAAAAAAAAAGGAACAAAGCAATTGTTTATTGCCTCTTTTTCACGTTTTTACCCAATATTTGGCTAAGAATGTATTTTTTAAATGAACGGAACATAATAAATTTTTTATTATCTATTCACTTATCTTATCTTTAAATAAAGTGCACATTACAAAGAAAACTCCAATCATATAGTACGTGACACAAAATGAACATCAAACACACAAAGAACAAAAGCTGTAAGCAGTGTACCCCAAAATATTATGAACGTCGTAGAAAATTAAAATATTTTAATTTTAATTATTTAGAAGTTTTGCTCATAATTCAAATAATTGTCTATACGAAATAGGTTACAAATTCCGTAATTGTTTTGCTTTAAAACTTATTTATAGTTTAACTTTGTTAGTGAATTATTGTTATAAACTGAATTTATTTGGAATAATAATTTTTATTCTGATTTCTAATCATTTCCCCCACTGAACGGAACAAGTTCCAGAGGTGTGCGCTTCAATGAGTGCACGACCCCTACATGTCAAAGTACCCGGATTTTACTTATGAGTTGCCCTTCCCGCCCCGCTCACGCAAACACTCCCTTAAAGGTCCCGCGCCAAATGAAAGCTTGCGAATGACAGGTATGGACTTCTAATAGGAGTCCGATTCTTTTCCATTTGCTGGAAAACATTGTATCCCACCACTTCAGCATGCGAACCCTTCACTCATATGTAGCACTTACTTGCTCAAAATATAGGCTTACAAATTCCAGGCAAAAATACCAGACTTGCAGGATGGAAGGGGGAATAAAATCTTCTCACTATCTCTGAAATCTGTAGGGTTCTTTTTATTTTTTAAGTAATGACTTTATTTTTTTCCCCTCCTCCTCCAAGGAGTCATTTGGCAGTTACCCCCCTATCGAAAATGACTTTAAGTTTAAATTGAGACTCGGTATCATCACAGACATCTACGATTGAGATGAGAACTTGTTTTTATTTTTTACCACCAACTGTGCAAGTGTGCTCAGACTTGAAATGGGGAATGGAGTTTCCTTTTCTTTTTTTTTAAAGCCAACTTATCTTGCCTTCTGTTTCGAACAACACACTGAAGTCAGAGATTGAGGGTAATATACCTGCGCGCAACAGTTTTGAAGACATTTAACCCAGATTTTAAAAGAAATTCGCATTGTTCAGTTTTTTGTAGCATGCTTTGTTTCAAGTTAATATATCTATTAGGGAAACTATGACGAACTTTTTCCCCCGGAAGAATTGGAGTTAACAAGTAGTAAAAAAACAACGATGATGTAATGCGTTTTACGAAAATTTTAACCTCTGAACTTTGAATTATGATTCTGTTTGCCAGTTGTAGTAGAGTGGCTTCTCAAAAACATGTTCGAACTGTTATTTATTTTAAAATGTTTCTATTTTAAAAGGTGATCAAATTTCATCTCAGGAAGTGTCTGCCGATATTTGCTATTATGAACATGTAGAAGAATGTATCAATAGTATTTGAAATTGAATTGAATCTATAGTATTTATTTATTTACAATTCGTTTGAAATGTTATCTTCAATCGCAATTTTTTCCCCACCCTTTCATTTAAAGTATTCGAAAAGCTTATTTATTCCTTTCTTAAATAGCCATTTGATACTTTAAATAAAATATAAAAATTCCCTCGCATATATTGTTTTGCAAGCATATTCTTCAAATTTCGTGAGTAGTTTGATCGTATGTCAGGGATGGAATTGGTTTTGTTGAATTTTAACAATAATATATATTTTTATATATTACTAGCCGCTCTCGCTACCCTCCGGGTGGGTCGCAGCCACCTGGCTGCTTCGAGGCTCTCAGCCACTACTTTTTTCCGTTTTAAATACTACATGAAGATCAGTGGAACAGACCATAAAACCATAGTAGCCTTCATACTCTTTGTAGACAACAGATTCCTTTAAAATGATAAAATCTTCCATTAAACCTCATCTAGTTGTATTGTTTTGTATAACTTTTTCACGAATTTCGGCAAGAAAGTCGTCAGATCCATAAATACAGAATGTTATCGCCCTAAATAAACAGTTTCCATCACCTACAATAGGTATTTTACAATTGACCATTATATTTTTTACCATTTGATTCAACTGTTGGATCTATATTTTTTTAAATAATATGATGAAAACTTCAGACAGTTCGCCAGCTACAACCACTAGAAGGATTTCGATAATTTTTATTTCGTATAAAAGCTTATGACGTCTAGATATATCATCAAGGATCTCCTGTCCCCAATACCCCCGTTTTCGAACGAAATCGAAAAAACATTTCTCCACCAAACATTCTCTACATGTTTAATATGGTAAAGCTTTCATACGGTTCCCCAGCCCACTCCACGGATTTCGACAATTTTTCTTTTTCATTTGAAAGGTTATGATGTCTAAATATGTCATCAAGAATCGTCTTTCCACCAGCACCTTCCATTTTTGAACGAAATCGAAAAAACACTTCTCCTCTGTACATTGTCTATGGGTAAACCTTGTAGAAATTCCCCATTCCCAACCACCCGACATATTTCGACAATCTTTTTTTCATTTGAAAGGTTATGACATCTAGATATGTCATCAAGGGTCACGTTTCCTCCACCCTCCTCATTTTTGAACGATATCGAAAAAACATTTGGAGAATGCATGGTGGAGAAATATTTTTTCGATTTCGTTCCAAAATGGGGGGCAGGTAACCCTTGATGACATATTTATACATCATAAGCTTTCAAATAAAAAAGATTGTCGAAATCCGTGGGGTGGTTGGGGCTAGGGGATTTCTACAAGTTTACCCATAGACAATGTATAGAGGAGAAGTGGTTTTTCGATTTCGTTCAAAAATGGGGGGTGGGGGGCAGGAGACCCTTGATATCATATCTAGACGTCAAACCTTTCAAATGAAAAAAAAAATTATCAAAATCGGTTCAGTAGTTCAGATTGGTGGACT
>BGPR01000173.1:927509-946539 GCA_013235015.1 Araneus ventricosus | reverse complement strand
CCAGAATTGAAGACGATTACCTCATCTTCAGCTTTTAATAACAACGAAGAAGGTTCCCTTCCTTCATTAAAGCAGCAGCCGAGGGTTTGCTGATAGAAACAGGAGTGTGTAGGCAGTTCCTCCACCCCCCTCCTTCTAACCTGATTAATTGCAAGTTCGGCTGCGGACTGAAGAGTGAGTTCCAAACGGCAGGAACACAGCGTGACGGGTGGGGGGAGGATGTTCCTGCCTGAAAGATGTTCTGCTTTTCCAGAGATAATAACCGATTATGCACACCTCACTCAGCTTGTAACTCTGTTTCCAACTCTTCAGGACTAAAAGTCTGTTGTTTGTGAGAAGCTATCCTGGCGTAGAAATGTGCTCTCTCACAGTTCTTGGAAAGCACGCAATTGCGGATAAAAAGACCCATTGTTTGGCGAGAAAGTAGTTGTTATTTGACGATTTTTTTTTTCTTTGGGCATGTAATTGGGAGATAAATAGGACTGTTGTGATTTCGTGTAGCTACATACTACTTGGAAGTAATCAATCGTGTTGTCATTTATAAACTCTCATGCCTGTCTTCACCTAGCGAAGAATAGAACGATGACCTACACTTTTATATTAGTTACAGTGCGAAGGATAAAAAGTCAGTTATCAATGGCCCGCCAGAAGGAATTTGAATGTTATATGGTTCAAAAGTGATTGCAGTAACACGGACATTTTGTTTTTTCTCTTTTCACTAAATGTCTGCCTTTGTTTTCTATTAAATGGACTTTTAGGAATTTTCGGATATTAAATCAATTAAAAAACTAAGATTTTATTGCATATTAATGTTCTTAATATTAATTAACTGTACTTTTATCGTTTCTTGAGAATATAACACAACGGATCTTAAACTATGGACTACATTCCTACATTTTAGTGTTTGCGAAAGTCTGAGAGTACGTGCTTCGATGTAGAAAAGAAATAATTAGGAAATTAAATTTTATCAAAATATTTAAAATTAAGATAGGAAAAAGATTACATTGAACTTTATTTAATTTACCTTCAATTTGTGCTTCATTAGTGAGTTTTCTTTTATTATGAGTATACGTCCTCCGAAATGAAAATGGATTCAGGAAGCATTTTTGAAGTCAAGGACTCGCAAGAAAAGGAAGTTCAAAATTTTTCTGATAAGAGCATTTACCATCAAATTACGAGGTCACTTGACTCACTAGAAGGATTTGTAGCAAGTGCTTATGAGACTCGGAACTCTTCGGTAGTGTCAAGTACACTATCCTGGAGCGAGTTTGACGGCAACTGACACTGTTTTAGCTACACTGTAAAAAATATCCGTTTTTTTTCCGGACTTTTTCCGTATATTTGACGTTTTAAAGCTGTTTTGTTGACAAAACGGTTTTTCACCGTTTTCCGCTCCAGCCATAAACGGTTTAAAACCGTCAGTTCAAATTCTATTTTTCGTCATACGGTATTGCTTTCCGTACGATAACTTTCCCTTTTCTTAAATGTAATTTTATTGCATTAATTTCATGTTTTTAATAGGGTTCCATCTCCGCTATTGTTTACACGTGTTGCAGTAACCTGTTGTCACTCATGAAAGCTAACCTTAAAACACGTGTTCTGGCAATAGTTGATTTTTACACCACTAGGTGGCGCCACTAGAGCTATAGTGACTTTAAAACTCAAATAGATTATTTCTACTTCATTTTATAAAGTCTCCGGTGGTCTAGTGGTTACAGCGGCTGCCTTTTATTTCTATGAACGCGGTTTCGATCCCCGGCTCGGAGGAGTTGGAAGTTTTGTCACCATCTTGCATCGAATTCGTTCAATTAAAAATTATATTAATTAAATTAATTGAAATTAATAATTAAGCCTTAATTAATTAACATTCCTAATTCATAATACACATCAGCACGTTTCAGCTCGAACAGAAGGAGAAAAACAACTCAGTCGATGACGTCACTTTCTTCGATGACTTAATTTTTTACGGAGAAAACTTGATCTCATCTGGTAAAAAGCCGTTGTGACTACGGATTTACTTCGTAACTTTTACGGGAAAAACTTGTTCCTGTATGGTAAAAAACCGTTGTGCCTACGGATTTACTTTGTAACTTTTACGGTTTTGCACAACCAACCCAGCTGCCAGTTTAAAACCGTAAATTTTACGGGATTTTTTTTACAGTGTATCAATAAGTTTAATTGTGTTTCTTCTGTGGATGGACTTATGTTTCATTTCTGCAACATGGGTGCATTTTGAATATGTTTTTCCTGAAAGACATGTAAATGCCCTTATATGAACGGACGAGAAATATTCAGAAGTTCCTTGTAAGTGCATACGAAGGAAGCTCATAGCCGAACAATATGCATTGTCTCCTGGAGCCAAACACACTGGAGAGAGTTTCCAGTCGAGCTGAAATTGACACTGAAACTGGAAAGTTTTTATACATTTGATTGATCGCAAATGCTAACGTTCTCAGTATAAATATTTTTCTTTTCAAATTGGGCAGAACGGTCAAGAACACTGGTTCTCAAGAAGACATCCAATATAGCCAAACCTCGTTATAACGAGTCCTCAGGGGACCCATGCAGAAGTTCGCTATAACCGAGGGTTCACTCTATCCGATTTTCAAATATTGGCTACACAAGATTTCCTATAATTCTCTAATGCATTTTTGTGTTCAGCAAATTAATTACACTAAATTGCAATTAGTTATGGGCTGTAGTAAATTAAAATAAATATTATTTCCTAAGGAATTAAAAAGGGAAATTAATTGTATTTAGAAATATTTCTCTAAAGTATGAAAATTAGTGGTGATTTTTCGTTAAAGAGCTGAAATTAAGCTTGAAAAGTGGGAATTTTGGTTAACTATATCCGAATTTCTTGCTTTTGAAGATCTTTACAGGCATATGAAAATACATTACTGGCATAGAAGTTCGGTTGCGATCATTTGAAAAGTTCGATATAACCTATCGATTATTATATCCCGGGTTCGTTATACCGGGGTTCAACTATATTTAGTTACCAGAAAAGAGAGTGAATTGTACTTGCTGATGCCATCGTTATTTGCTTTTGAAGCAGAAGATAAAGTTCTGCAAACCGACGTGGTCAGGCATTATTTTACTTCTGGGAGAAAACTGAGCTTCGTTTGCCGACACGATCAGTTGCCAAGAGCCGACGATTACTTTTGTGCATCTAAAGCTTATAATTACAACAAGCATGCGAATTTATAAACACAATAAATGTTTTTATCGCCATCGGCATGGGAGCTGAATGGGAGCAGCATACAAAAGTGTTGACTACAGATACCACATCTTTATTCCAAAAAAATATTACAACCCTAAAATTTTACATTTACTGTGATTAGCATTACCTTTGTGGTATATTATTTTAAGTCTGAAATTAAAATGAAATAAAAATGCAAAAACAGTGCAATTCATCTCAGCTGAGGTTGCATTATGATTAAAAAACGAGTTGCAGGAATCCGGTGACGTCACAATAGCTTTTCATTGAAAAAAAACGTGTCTGACAGGTTTTATAAACGTGAACTTGTAGCTGCTTAATTGATGCGTTAATTGTTCTTGAAAACTGAAGAAAGTTTCATTTCAGCATTGAAGCAAGAATAGAGAAAAAGAAAGAGATAGTATATTGGGTGAAAATTCAATTTGAGAAAAAAATTCTTCAAATGGAATTTTACATGGTATTTATTTCATAATCTGGAATGACCTAAGTATATGCGTATGCGATTTCTTTTTCCTTTTTCTCCTTCTTAAAATCGATAAATCAAAATAGAAATGCTATTAACAAGATTCAGAAATATCCTTTACAACTGGATATGATTTTCAATTTAATTTCAACAAAATTGGATATAAATTGAGTAATTAATTCACCCTTATGTTGATGTCTCAAATTCATCTATCCTTCTTTCATAGCGAAAAGTTTATATCATATCAAGAAATCTTATTTGAAACATTAATGTGATAAAGCAGATGAAAATAGATTACCGAAATAATTTAATTTTCTTTCATGTAATTGTGGATGGAAATCACAAGATTGCTTTATGCTTTCATTTTGTATGACTCAAAAAGAATGTCAATTTTTTATTTCTAGGGTCAGCAGACTCATATGTCTTGTATTTACGCCAGCTACTGAAAATGTTGACAGAATTGAAGCAGAAGTTAGCCACGAAAACAAAGTAAAGTAAAAAACGATTCCTATTATGCTATTCCTAATAATTAAACTCAATGAGTATACACTGAAAGCAATATACGCATGCATTACTTCACTAAAAATTTTCAACCTAACATTTTCGTTTTTGTAAAAACGAGTTATATATAATACCATATATATTATATATACCATAAAATTCTAAAGAAAATTACCTGCAATAGTAAGATTAAAAATACTTTATACATACAAAGAAAATAAATCGCTTACTCTATTTGGAGACTCTAATACAAATAAAATTGTGTACCAAATTCTATCCATTTATCTAATTAAGTTTTTCAGTTATAGTGTTCATATGAACGCGGACAGACATACAGACAGACTTCCCGTAGACGGATTTTGTCTAAAATTTGTTAGATACCTACAAATTATGTGTAAAGAGCATATACTAAATTTCATCTCCGTAGATCTAATAGTTTTCGAGTTATCGTGTTAACAGACAGACAGACACACATACAGACATAATTCCAAAATTGTGTTTTTCGGACTCGGGGAGGTCTAAAACGTGGAGATTCTTCAAAATCTCGAGTTCGAATTTTTTGACGAATAGAATACTTTCTCTTAGTATACTTCGTATACGAGAAAGTAAAAACAAGAGGAATTTTATTGAAAGGTATTGCAAAGCATCCACACCTTTTAATGAAAAGATGTATCTTATTCGTATCATGCATCAAACTTATTAATATAATTAAAAGAGTCCATCATTAGATAAAAATATTAATTTTGCGACAGCGAAAAGTATTGTTTTATTAATTAATCGAATCAATGTTTGAAATTATAGAAACGCTATTAAGATTTAAATTTCTAAGCAGAAAAAGAATGAAGAAAAGTAGGTTAATTAAACAGCCCATGTTTTCAAGAGTTCATTAAAAACAAGCCTCAGATTTAATAGAAACATGTAATCTCTTTCATGATTAAGCTTCTGATAGTTTCAGAGATTTCTTACAGAATGATTAAACATCTTTCTTGAAATATATATCGCTCCCTTCTGTGTTGAAATGAATTAGAAAGAGGAATTGTTTTAAAATAAATCGAAAGTGTAATGCAGGGAGAGAGGAAGTAATCTACAAAACGCTTTTAACACGGATTTTTCCTTCAGAGATAAATTGAGTTTGAAGAGGGATCGCAAAGGCTTGGATTTTTCATTTTTGAACTTGTGCAATAATTCTCCGTCAGAAGGATTAAAAGTTAAAACACAAAAGTAGCTGCAATACATCAGTTTTCCTCTCTTTTTTGCTTGCTTTCTTGTGTTTTCTTTTGGTAAACTATAAAACAAAGTTGAGATTACTTTATAAAGATTTGATAAATAAAAAAGAAAGGAAAATCCCCAAGTAATCAAAGTATGTTTAAAAATGGTTGTGAAAGTTAGCCAATAGATAAGCACGCCTTTCATATTAACACTCTTATCTTAATTATTAACACTCTTTAACGTATAATAATTATTAATAGCATCAACATTACACTCCTTAACCTCTAACTGCTTATTCCGCGGGTTGGAAGTATACAGAAAATAGCAGCTGCTATTTTCTGCTGCATCCTGCGATTTTCGCAATCTAATGGATTGATTTACTTAGCACATTTAAAAGGTTGAATCATATTATACACTGCAGGGGTGGCGAACCTTTATGTATCAACGTGCCATTTTTTCTAAAAAAAAGTTTAATGAGGTCATAGACGTGCCGTCAAATAGTACCGTCAATGCTTCATAGTGAACTTTGTGATTGGTGGCGTGCCCAAAATATTGTGTCGCGTGCCATCAGTGGCACGCGTGCCATTGGTTCGCCATCCCTGATACACTGTAAAAAATATCCGTTTTTTTCCCGGACTTTTTCCGTATATTTGATGGTTTAAAGCTGTTTTGTTGACAAAACGGTTTTTCACCGTTTTCCGCTCCAGCCATAAACGGTTTAAAACCGTCAGTTCAAACTCTATTTTTCGTCATACGGTATTGCTTTCCGTATGATAACTTTCCCTTTTCTTAAATGTAATTTTATTGCATTCATTTCATGTTTTTAATAGGGTTCCATCTCCGCTATTGTTTACATATGTTACAGTAACCTGTTGTCACTCATGAAAGCTAACCTTAAAACACATGTTCTGGCAATAGTTGATTTTTACACCATTAGTTGGCGCCACTAGAGCTATAGTGACTTTAAAACTCAAATAGATTATTTTTACTTTGTTTTATGAAGTTCTCCGGTGGTCTAGTGGTTAGAGCGGCTGCCTTTTATTTCTATGAACGCGGTTTCGATCCCCGGCTCGGAGGAGTTAGAAGTTTTGTCACCATCTTGCATCGAAATCGTCCAAGTAAGTTTAATTAAGAATTATATTAATTAAACTAATTGAAATTAGTAATTAAGCCTTGATTAATTAATATTCCTAATTGATAATACACATCAGCACATTTGAACTCGAACAGAAGGAGAAAAACAACTCAGCTCAGTCGATGACGTCACTTACTTCGATGATTTAATTTTTACGGAGAAAACTTAATTTCATACGGTAAAAAACCGTTGTGACTACGGATTTACTTCGTAACTTTTACGGTTTTGCACAACCAACCCAGCTGCCAGTTTAAAACCGTAAATTTTATGGGATTTTTTTTACAGTGTACTAACTAGAAAATCATCCGTCATGGTATGACGGGTGCAAATTGCCTCTGCATTCGAGAGATTTCCCGTCAAATTTGACGTGTTTAAATAGATATATATGCGAAAGAAATGTTTAACATTGATTGAAACCAAATAAAATAAACATATGTTTTATGACAGAAAATGTATTTTTTTATTTACATATTTCTTTATTCAAAAAAACCTCTTGGTAAACAATATTCAGTGTGAAGTATTTTTCGTTGTTTAACAATTTTATTATAATTCAATAATCACGAAATTCTCAGCTTGTCAAACGTAAGTCAAAAGTTAAAATTTCAAAGGAATTCTTTTTCGAAATTCTAATCAAAACAAAGCACTTTTCTGCTTGTCAAACGTTGCCAAAAAATATTATCAAATTATATCATCACGATTGCTATAAATAATCAAATGCATCGTGGCGTCCAAACTGTATCACGTGCATGATATACCAATGACGTAATTTACTACTTTCTATTAAAAAACGGAAATTAATTTGAAATATCTGATTAATATAATTTAAAATTTCTCGGGAACTATTGATCATAGCGAGATAAATTTTATATCAATCGATAGAAAATTTTATTTCACTATTTTAGAGCTATTAAATTTGAAATAAGAACGACAATTACTCTTTTAAATTTAAAACCGAAACCCTGTCTGATCGGTTGTCTCAATGCGTCACGTGCTACAAACATTTCTGCTGAGTTGCATTGTGCTCATGCTCAAGCTAACAGCGCACGATAGCTATCCGTGTGATAGCAGCTTAAGAGTAGCCCCAGCTTATGTTTAGCTTGGGGTATAGCTGGAAAACCCTTCAGCAGTCATCCAGATCGCAGCGAGTAATTCGTTACTAAAGCGCACATCGTTCTCCTGGTTTTTGAATAATACTTGTTAAGAGTACAGAAAGAGGGTATAAACTATACCCCTTCTTCCAGTTGTACCCCACGCTAAACGTAAGTCTGGGCTATTGATATCTGAAATTTTGTTTTAAAACTAATGTTTTAGATTTGAAGGATTTGGTGGGTGAGAGTCCTGATCCAAATTTACTTCCTTTCCTTAGAAATATTGGTTTTTATCCCGAATTTAGCTCATTAAATGTTTTCTCTTCAAGTATGTTCAGTTTTAGTTATGAAATTTTTATGATTTATCACTAACCTTTTATGAAGATTGTTAGACATGCATCATTTTCTTATCTGGAATTGCTTTTACGTGATATTCTCATTTAAACTTGTGTCTGGCGCAGCATAGCCGAAACCGGCTCTTGTGCCATTAAACGCCAAAATCCAATCCAATTCTCCTCATCATATTTCCCAGCTATGCCATGTCTTAACCTACTACACCACTAGTATGCGCCTGTATTATTGTGACATGGAAGTTTGAGGAGTGGGATGCTGGCTCAGATGTCGCCCTCCTCATATGATCATGATTTAAGTTAGCGAGGTCCATTCTATAATAATATTCGTGTAGTGTCAAAACAAAACTTATGTCTAATACGATTTTAATTATGGACTGAGCGAAGCGATATCCTGTTTTAATTTGACCGCTCGGGATTTCGTCTGCCTGTCTGTCAATTTGTTTGTTTACCATTGACAACTAAACGTGCCACTCGATTTTCTTCAAATTTGTCGTGAATGCTCCTCGAGTCATTAAAAATAACGTATATGCAAGGATTTTTATTTTTTGATTCCGTTTCAAAATAGTGGCCGTTTTAATGGCTCCAATGTATTAGCGAGTCAATAACGAATTTGGAACCATAAAAACATTCGAATCACTTTGGTAGCTGAGAGCCATTTAATTGTAATTTTGTTGATACAGACAAAAGCATAGATTTATTTGTATTTTATGAATAATGGTAAAAAATTTAGACTTTAGTAAATAACTCACATCAGGAAAAATACATAAAATTTTAAAGACTGCAATGAAGAAAGAATCTTAAGATGGTGTTTTTTTCTCATTTGGACGCTAGGTCTACTTACTAGATGTTTTTACTTATGGATCGTGATTTATACTTTATTTTATTAATATTTCGACACATTAAATTGCACGTGCCATTAAAAAGCCGCATTTTATCTGTTCATGAAAATAATTACAACAGTTACTTATGACTGATGCTTTTCAACGCAGCACGTTTTCACATATAACCACTAAACCCAGAAAAGAAAAATTATCTTCTCATTTATAAAGTCTCTAAACTTGTTTGTATTCGGAAGTAAAAAGCGACGTATTAATAGTTTATTTTCTACTCCTTTGCATCTGCCGGCCCGAAAGAGGGTAAATTAGCTGATTCTGAAGGCAGCAGCGGGATATTTGGAAAAGTTCCACGAGAAATGTTTACTGCTGCCAAAACTGTGAGGAAAATGCTCTTTCAAATGCTAAAACTTTTCCGGATATCAGTTGTGCTGCTAGAAAAGTTGGAAGAAAACTACAAGCACCAAGATGCGACGCGTCACTCAAGTAATAGGAGAACTTTATTCACGCCTTTTTTAATACAAAAAAATGTGATTGATGAGCTCAAGCTTTTTTCACTGTGATCAACAATGATGAAAAGTTGTCAGAGAATTTATAAAAAAGCATAGTGAAGAATGCATGAATGTTTAAACCTTTTAGGCTCTTATAGCCCGTTTGTTTTCGGCAACTGAATATCTGAGTATAAATGCATATATATGAAATTAAACATGGTAGATTGTAGAAATAAAAATTCAACTTAGTAAAATCAATTACACTGTAAAAAATATCCGTTTTTTTCCCGGACTTTTTCCGTATATTTGACGGTTTAAAGCTGTTTTGTTGACAAAACGGTTTTTCACCGTTTTCCGATCCAGCCATAAACGGTTTAAAACCGTCAGTTCAAATTCTATTTTTCGTCATACGGTATTGTTTTCCGTACGATAACTTTCCCTTTTCTTAAATGTAATTTTATTGCATTCATTTCATGTTTTTAATAGGGTTACATCTCCGCTATTGTTTACACATGTTGTAGTAACCTGTTGTCACTCATGAAAGCTAACCTTAAAACATGTGTTCTGGCAATAGTTGATATTTACACCACTAAGTGGCGCCACTAGAGCTATAGTGACTTTAAAATTCAAATAGATTATTTTTACTTCATTTTTTGAAGTCTCCGGTGGTCTAATGGTTAGAGCGACTGCCTTTTATTTCTATGAACGCGGTTTCGATCCCCGGCTTGGAGGTGTTAGAAATTTAGTCACCATCTTGCATCGAAATCGTCCAAGTAAGTTCAATTAAACATTATATTAAATAAACTAATTGAAATTATTAATAATGCCATGATATTAATTAATATTCTTAATTGATAATATACATCAGCACATTTCAACTCAACTCGAAAAGAAGGAGAAAAACAACTCAACTCAGTCGATGACGTCACTTCGATGACTTAATTTTTACGGAGTAAACTTGATTTCATACGGTAAAAAACCGTTGTGACTACGGATTTACTTCGTAACTTTTACGGGAAAAACTTGTTCCTGTATGGTAAAAAACCGTTGTGCCTACGGATTTACTTCGTAACTTTTACGGTTTTGCACAACCAACCCAGCTGCCGGTTTAAAACCGTAAATTTTACGGGATTTTTTTTACAGTGTATGGTGGCTTACTTGATCAACCAACTTACCCAACTTCGCAGTAATATATTCAAGTACTCGAAGCTCAGCAGTGAAATTCTAGATGTTCCTTAAAATTTTCTTTTCTTCGAATAAGAAAGTTATAATGAATACCAAGTGTAATTCATGGCTGAACTGTCTTAAAAAAGAAAATTTAAGCTGATGAGCTGCATATTTTGTGGTTATTTTAGAGTTAAATAATTTTAAGAAATAAGATCTGAGATTTCAAAAGCGTTTTTATTGAAAAGCATTTAGATTCCAAATTTAGCTTTCGTTTATATAGTTGAAAAACGAAAAGCAACATTGTTCCAACATCAGCGTTTCTTCAACAATTGTTTCTTTCTCTGTAGCAAGAAATGGTGAGAACATTCATTAAGTTAATTTAACTACGTAGTTTTTTCCGCATATTATAAAAAATCGATTTATCTGATTGACATTTAACCGGTGAGAGACCTTCTTGAGATGTTCATATGGTCTTGACTGAATATGACTATTCATATAAATGCATGCATTTATCAACAACAATTTTTACTTTTCCAGAACCATTTAACTCACTAAAATTCTGTCTGAATCATTATTTAAAATAAGATATATTTTAATAGTTTTACAATTTTTTTTGAAATAGCACGCGGTCACAGAAAATAAAATCTCGTGGAACTTCAAATTATGCAAATATTTTAATAGATTTCTTTATCGACGTTTGATGCTTCGACAGATGCTCTTACATAAAAAAACTGAAGCACAGATTTTATTTATTTAGTTTAATATGCTGCGAAAACTGAGAGGCACATTTTCAAATGTCAATTTATATGCTCAGCTTCCTACACATCCAGCCTATCTCACACAATGCAAAAAAAAACCCTCCCCCGATCCCCGTGTACGAATACTCAAGCGCCCCGCATTCTTAATCTCTCCCGCACAGTAGAGCCCCATTCTCGCCCTCACTGGTCAGAGGAGAGGTCACTCCAGTCCTCCTGGGGAAAAGACGTGGGGCGGAGAGGATACGGTCGCCCCTAGTAGCACTCCGGTCATCCATCACCGTGACAGGTGGGGCGGCGTCCGACCTACCTTGGGGCACCTCCCTGCCCCCGCCTGACATTAGCGATGTTGTGTTATGGAGACGGAGAGTAATGAACAGGGAGAGCGAACACGAAAGCAGTTTCATATCTAAATAAAGAAACCCGTCGCTCCACTCGCATCACAACTCTTCTTCATTTCCAGGGGTTGCCTCTCACCCCACGGAGCATTGATGGGGAAGTCATTCGAGAGGATACTGGCACTTTTATTAAAGGGAAACGAATGCGGAAACAAATAAGATGAATTATTGTATCAGCCTATGTTAATACGACCGTTTTGGGTAAAAACCTTCAAAATACTTTTTGTTTTGTTTCTTTCCGGAAAAGAACTCTCTTAAGATTCCGAAGTTGGTTAATTTTCATTGGCTAGCGACGGGAAGGACAAGGGAGGTATAGATACCCCTATGATAAAATGCCCGTTTTGACAAAAAACTTTCAAAATACCTTTTGTTGCTTCATTCGAAAAGAAAATTTCCTTGGATTC
Organism: Araneus ventricosus; assembly: GCA_013235015.1. NCBI lineage: Eukaryota > Metazoa > Arthropoda > Arachnida > Araneae > Araneidae > Araneus > Araneus ventricosus. The sequence continues at coordinate 934,522 of BGPR01000173.1, read as the reverse complement.
CAGTGATGGTTGTTTTTTTCCAGCAGTGTATCGACGGGGGGCAGTAGGGGTCAAGGGAGGTTTAGATATCTTCTGGCGCCGATCTTAAGAGCGGCTAAGACTATATATATATGATAGATTTATTTAAAGTTATTACCCCAAATATGACTTAGAGGGACGTGAAAAAATACTATGATTGGCCAAACTTATCCTTCTATGCCACTGCTAATTTTTTATTTATACCTTTGTGGCATCATTGTGGCAGTATCTCGAGTTGTAATTGCACGCAGATCGGATCCGCCCTCTTTGTGATGTCACCTATTAACCAATAGCTAGCAGCCTGTTGGAGTATACTTAAAGACGATGATTACTTCTGTTCACTATCTTCTTTTTTGTATCTTCCTGCAGCTAGAGTGTTTAATGATGCTATGATTTTAATTTAGCTGTTGTTCTATTAAATTTGTTATTTTATTATTAAGTAGTCTTGCTTTGATTGTGCCACCAGCTCTGTGTTTCTGATAATGGAGTACTTCTGATATATATGTGGAATCAGGCATGATAGGTTGAGAAGCTGAGTAGTGTAGTATTGTACAAGTCAATAGGAAGCACTTAAGTGTCAATCGTTCTACGTACCTAATACCTCGGAACCTAGCCAGGTAAATCTCACCTCTACACATGCTGTTAAGTTAACTTGACCTCGACCTTGGCCTAGAAATTACATTGGTGACCCGAGAATCTCATCGTGAGCTACACCTTATTAGAAGTGAGGGTAAAGTTGTTCCAATATTATCAACACAATTTCTCATTTGAGGTTATAACAATAGCATTTAAACGTCTATAAAGAGCCATTTTTAAAACGCATTTTAAATTGGAGAAGATATCAAATTAGGTAAACAAAATAAAATATCTTATTTATCTTTTTAAAGTTTAATAACTACTTTACAAAATAATCTGGTTCAGTTACAGGCATTTGAGTAACACAGGTGGAAGTGACGAAAAACAAAATGGAAGAGATTTTCAATCATTCATACAACTGTCATCATCTTATCCGCATTATTTTACACATACTTTTGCTTCTAAACCACCTCTTTTAAGTCTCTAATTACCCGTATTCACACTACCTATAACCCCATTTTAAGAATCGAGGTACTTCTTTCCAACTCCTGTGGATGTGGATAAGTTTTCTGTTTTTACTTTTCCTCATGGGTACACATACATAAATGGCGAAATTTGTCACATGCGAAAATGAATGCATAACATGCACATAATACGAATACAAACATACAAACAATAAAGAGGCACGAAGGACCGAGTGGACCAGTCTACAATTTTCACTAAGCTGAGGTAGGTGTCATATCGAAATGGAAAGCATGTGTGCTTTTAAAACCAAATTGGATTAAAAGAGTTTTAGTTGCTCTGTACTGGGTAGCAATTTTGGCAAATGAGTCACTTTCAATGTTTATAAATCACCAGCCGCCTTCGGCGACCAGCTTGATCGCCAGGAATACGACTTCAACTGAATCTCTTATGCATAATTTGATATTCACGATTCCCTTAACAAAGCCATTTTAAATTGTGATAGACATTTGGCCCATACTCTTTTAGTGGCCTTGCAGCTGTTTTGTTCATTGTCTACATGGATGTCCCTAATAGAGTGATGTTTTCTTTTAAAACTAGAGTGGATTAAAATAGTTTTAGATGCCCTGTACTAGGTAGCAGTCTTGGCAAATTGTTCACTTTCAATGTTCATAAATCACGATGCTTAGTTCAGTTTAGCGAAAATTATGGGTCCTTAACTTCCCAATTATATTCATTATTTACAGACAGGAGCTTCTAAACAATCCACTAAATAAACGTCTCAGAGCAGTACACACAAAATCTTTCTGAATTGAAATTTCGGAATATCTAACATTCTGGTGGACCTAAAGAGATTAATATCTTTGCAGGTTCTTCCTGAAAGCGTACACTATTAATGCAAGTTCTAATGAAATTAGAAAAATTAATCGGATTTAAGAACCCTTCAGAGATTTGTAAATTCAGTTCCGTCTAGAGTGGAAGGTTACGCCTCGCCGTTAATGGAGATTCGGAGCCCGGTGAACAACAGAAGACAGACATTAATGATGATAGGTTGCATCATGCAAATGCAAGAGCCTCATTGCATGATAAACTACGAGAGTAAAGACTTAATCATATTAAGTTGATATCATGCAAATACAATTACGGGCAACAAGAGGCATGTCTTAACAATGATAAGTGAAACTCAAGAGTGGAAACGCCCAAGATCCGATTCTCTTTGAGAGATACTAAGGAAAGAGCTTTATAGAAATCTTGGTTTCACTTTCAACACAGGAGAAAAGTTACGTAATAAATTTCTTGAAAATATATTCTCAATAAAAGGTGAAGGATATCAAGAGTTTTTAAAATTCTCTCATTAACAGCAGGATATTATGAAGTATGAAACGGGTTGTTTCAAACAGCTAACATTTATTATAACTAGTATTAAGTTGAAAACTTGACAGAAGTGGTTTTTGTAACTAACATATTAACTAATTTTGTTATATTTTTTTACCAGAGAGGAATTTTTCGATCGCCGAGATTTCGAAGACATTTTAGATTGCACTTTACCTTGAAAAGTGTAACAGCATTTTTTTTGCTGATTTTATTATTATTATCATTATTATTTGAGATTCATGGATTCATAAAGCTGGTTCAGTTATCCAAACCTTCCTGAATCAGTAAAAACTACAACAAAATCTAAAAACGAATCATAATAATTTGTTTTGGCATAACAAATAGCTTGCGCTTTGTCATAGCAAAGATAAGGTCTTAACGTCGATGCAGAAATAAACAATTATAACTACCTGTCAATATAATGTTTTGTTGCAATAAATTATGACAGACTGCTAAATTCTGACCATTCCAGTTAAGTATGTCAACTTCTTCCTGTAGCGACTGAGCATATACGTAAAAAAATAAATATCTACTAATAATAAAGGAGACTGTGTGTATGTTGGCGCTGTATAGGGCAGACCGCTGAACTTAGAGCTACGAAATTTGGCCAAACATACTTTAGAGGGTGGAGTTTGCATCTCGAAGTCTTTTCTTTGAAATTTTAATTAATTAAACATTAAACGAAATGTTGGCGTTTTTCCTGAATGACTTTTAAAGATATTACAGCACAAAAATTATTTTTACAACAATTGAAAGTGCAAAAAATTACCTTTTCAATGATATTAATTAAATTGCGGTACAATTTTGTTTCTAATTTTGATCAATTAAAAAATATTTTTAGGCAGAATTTACAACAATATTTTTCATTGTTGCAATGAAATTCAAATCGCTTTCATTGTTTAAACAAATATTTATTTGAGTGTTTTTCTTCCAATGTTGAAAGCTAAGGTAATATCTTCATTCTTAATACTATGTTTTAATTCTTTTCATCAGTATGTTTTAATTCATCTAACATACTGCTGGACGTATAATGTGCCGCGCCATTTTTATGATGAAAACAAATGCATATTTTGCATGAGAAATAAGAAAGTGAAGTTGGCACCGACAATCTGCAATTAGATGTAAAGCGGACAGTTACTTGACTTCCTTAGGGACGTTCATGCAGACAACGAACAGAACAAGTCAAAGGTCACTAAAGAACATGGGTTAAACGTTTACCACAATTTGAATTTAAAATTACTTTGTTGAGGGAACCATGAAAATCAAATTATGCATGAGAGATTCAATTGAAATTATATTCGAGTGAACAATGTCGGTTGCTAAATAAATAAAATACAATGCATAATTATGCATGAGTAAATTTAAAGGAAACTTGTTAGTTAGTAGATAAATATATTTAATAATTTATTTTCATTTTAATAGAAGCGATTCATGCACACGTAATAACATAAAATGCGTACACATAAAATGCGCCGCACAAGTTTAATTTTGGAACATACTGCGTATCCAGTAGGAGGAAAAATGGCGTGTTGTCAAGCAAAGCTTTAGATAACATGCAGATAAAGGTTAATGACACTTGCAATTGCATTGTGATTTGATTGTGAAATCACTTGAAATGACTCCAGTATTTTTGTCTTCTATTGTTGACTTCTTCAAGTACAGCATCACATTATATGTATGTTTAGATTTTCGTTAAATTTAAACTATTCTAAAAGAAAAAATAATAAAGTCCGTGGGAATAAAAATTCAGTAGAATGCGTTCAATTTTATCTGCCTAATTTAACTGCTTCCTATGTATTATTATAAAAATATTAATTCCCTTCCTCTGCAAAATTTGTCCCTTAAGAGACTAAAAGAAACTCTTATTGCGTAATTTCTTGTAACCTTGAGAATTTCAAAAGCTATCTATGTAGGGTAGAGAACCGTAGTATAAGACAGTTAAGTTATGAAATAAATTTTTCATTTGAGATTAGAATCAGGAAAAATATTTTAATTTTGAAACGTGTGTTGAGTAGATAGAACTCATTTTAGCTATTTAGGTGCAACGTCGGAAATAGGAAATTATTTAGGTCCCAAAATAAATAAAAATAAAATATAGAATAAAAATAAAAATATATTCATTTAGAGTAATTTTTTAAAAGACCATAATTCACTCGAGAACTTACTACAGAGCATTGCATTCAATCAAAAAATTGTGTCAGAAAAATTGTCAAAAGATTTTGATCAAATTAGATGCGACCTGCGCTGTTTATTTTGGAGTTTTATTTCACAAATGTTTATTCAAAGTTCTATATGCTTCTTCTTTTTTTAAAAAAATTACTCACTTATTTATTGAAATTATTATTTCTAAAAATTAAAATATTTATTATTTATAATAATTATAACTTTATTTATCAAAATTAATTAATCGTTTATTAATTATGTATTATTGATCAAAACGGATAAAGATTAAATGAAACTCATTAAAGCTATTTTTAGTTCAAACTTTGTCGTACTTGCGTTTTTTCTTCACACGTTGTCTACGAAGGAAAACAGCAGCTTTCCGATCCCATAAGCCAATTTGATTCTATCAAATTAAGTTTCTACAAGATAATTCCTAGTCGATTACAGTGATCGATTTAATAAATCTATCTGGACAAAAACCAGGATCATTGTTATTTCTTGGTACCAATTACTTTATTGATAACTGAAATACCAATAGATCAATAAACCATCACTAATTTAGATGATTAGTACCTGAAATTTTGTCTGTAATGGGTAAAAGTTTGCATATTGCGACAGTACATTTTGTGATCTTCTAGAAGGGAGACAGATTAGTGATTTGTGTTATTTGTTGTCTGTCTTATTTCAAAATATTTGTGTTTATGTAGTAATTGTGTTATTAAAGGTTAGTATTATTTCTAAGTTTCATATATTAAATACGAGTGTTAACTATAATTTTTACTATATGAAAAATATATGGATTTTATACCATTTCACTAAATGTTATTACGAAAGCAAAAATTTCTCCGCAAGCCTCCACCTTCTAAGTTATATTTTTATAAACAGGATGTGTTGAAAAATAAGAGTATAAACGAACATACCCGGATACATGTGTATTATTTCCTTTTTTAGGAACCATGGTTTCATTAACCCTTTATTTACCGAATTAAATTATCAGCAACTTTTCAATTTTATTTTGGCATCATTAAATACGTTTTAAAGCGGAATAACCCCAGGAAAGATGAAAAAACTTTTTTAATTAAATAAAGTAATTTAATTAATCTGATTAATAATTAAAAAATTAATTTTTGCCTCCATCTGCCATATACTGATAGCTGTTGGAACTACATTTCTCGTGTTTATGTGAATACTGTAAGGAAAAACGGCCAAATTACGAAGATATAAGCTTGATTAAAGTAGTATTTTTAAGTGCCGTCGGGAAATAAAAGGTTAAAGAAGCAGATACTCTTTGATAACTGGCGTGTGGATAAAGGCTCGAATAGTTAATGCATTATAAAATTGTATTGAATTACATAACTGGTATTATATGTAGGCAAGTGTCGGTAAAGTATTAATTCATGGACGACAAATAGTTGAATACACCATTCTAGCGAAAGGCCAGCTTTCCAAAGAAGCACAAGAGGCTAGAAATAAACATTTTTTTTAAAAAAATCGAGAACAATTCTCAAGAAAATTTTCTAGTCCAAAAATTTTAGAAGACGTAATACATATGGTATTAATCACGGCCGACCGTGTAATCACGAAGATCAGAAATAGTTCTAAGAAACACGAAACTAGATTATCAGAAGAAGCTGTGTTGCTGTTGAAAAACAATCGAGCGGCAGAATACAGTTCTTCAGAAAAAGATAGCTCTGATGAAGATCTTATAAACTGGCGGCATTTTTTTTAGCTGGCTTCATGTTTACTGTCAATATAACGATCATATTAAAACTTATACGCGTTTTTCACTAACCAAAGTATTTTTGTATAGCTAGATTTATTAAATCGATCACTTTGCGGAGTCCTGAATAAGGCTGACAAGCATGAGTTATCTCGTAGTTGGCAGTCAACTTATTAATTCGAATTTTTGGATTAATCGAATTTTTATTGTGACCCGCAAGCTTCGAATTAACCATGTTCCACTGGCTGTTCTAATTTTACATAGTTCCTTTAATTGAATAAAAGTATATATATTTAAAACTGTTCAACTTTTTCGTCCATGAAAGAGAGAGATAAGAACAGAAAGTGTTTTGCGAATAAAACTCTGAAAAGAGAGGGATAGGGTTTCTTAAAAAAATGAGCCTCGTGCACTGGTGAGGGGCGTTTGAAGAGGGACTCCATCAATGCAGAAGCGTCCATCCACGAACTAAAGAAGCGGTCTTTCTTCTGCCTCTTTTGGATTGAGTGACTATTCATTTTGGAGGGAGTGAGAGCTCCGCAGCTTGTCAAAACAATATCGGAAATCAATGGCCTGACCTCTGCGCTGCTCCCTCCAAATTTCGACATTTCTTTTTCCCTTTCATTTCGATTTTTTCTACCATTTAAAAGGGAGGAAATTGAAAACTGATTTCGGTCTTTAAGTTTGGTACAAAACAAAGTAA
>BGPR01000173.1:885614-927499 GCA_013235015.1 Araneus ventricosus | reverse complement strand
ATGAAAAAATATATCTCATTAAACTGAACAAGACTCACTGAAATATTGAGAAAACGAGAGAGAAAGCGAACCGGTCGCAGGTCTGAAATAATTAATGACTCGTATTAAAAAAAAAGATCTATCCGGAATTCATTACATCTCTAAATCCCAGTTTTCCCTTTCTCAAATCAATCTACAGCCTGGCAGCCAATAATAGCTGGAAACTCTCACAGTTTGTATGACTTCCTGACGGTTGCCAAGCAACGGGATGGGATCGGTAACCATGGCAACTGTCTCCGGTTGTCTCAAGAGTTCAAATGGAGTTAATTGTTAATGTACCGCCATTAGTTAATAAAGGCTCGCGCGGGTTCTTGACGTTAATGAACGAGCCTGGCCAATGGTCAAGTTCGAAATCTAGGCGTCGAACGGATCTTATTACTCAAATCTAGGGTATGGACAGTGGAATATCGGTTGAGATTACCTCATTTGCAAACACAGATACCATTCGTGGTTATCATCACCCCCCATAAATAATCATGCATCGCCGCTGTTTTAACTAAGCTGGCGTATAAGTACCCCGTTTTACGCTTCGTATATAAATAGCATTAAATTCGAATCTATGCAGAGAAGCAATTTGTGGCGTAGGTTGGAACCGAAAGGGCGTGAAAAGTTCTTACACGGAATTGGCCGAAAATCAAGATGTTTTCGTAATTGTGATGGGTAAAATGAATTTCATTTTTTGAGGAATTCGAGATTAATATTTTAGCTATTTTTATTTTTTTAAAACGTCGTTAAGAATTCAAAAATGCATCATAAACTACATTCTAATACAAAAATATTTTTGTTTTTTAAAAAAGAACGAGATAAAAATTTCCACCTACATGGGAAGATAAACTTATATTTTGTAGGGTAAAATATTTGTTGTAAAATTGAATACAAAAATATTTTTGTTTTTTTAAAAAAGAACGAGATAAAAATTTCCACCTACATGGGAACTTATATTTTGTAGGGTAAAATATTTGTTGTAAAATTGAATTCATTTCAGTATGAGTTGTATGTAAAAAATAAACAGGAGTATAAAACCAAAATGTAAAACATATTGCATTTAGCTTTTGCTTAGAAGCTTAACTAACTCGGACCGTATTAACGCAGAAATTCAATATCTAGCATCAACAATCGTCAGAAAAGGACTATAACAATAATGAATTTAACTTAATTTTTTTCACAACGCGATATTTGAAGTCTATTTGCATAATAACATCTAAGTTCATGACAAATTTACTCTCAAAAGAGATTTCCTCTCGCAGCGCCTTCTTATCCATTGGGCTATTGCCCAGGGGCGCCATTGTTCCAAAGGTGCCTAAACTTCTGAAACTGATTTTGTTTTAATTTTAAACCAAAAAATTTATTTAAATATGTTAAAAGTAAAACTAATAGGCTACTTTTTCTGTTTGTTCCTCAATTTTTTTTATTAGGTAAGTAATTTCGTAAGTCCATAGGCGCTCACATTCCTAGTTGTAATTGTGATGGGGCGCCAAATTACTACATCCCAGGGCGCAGGGCTAGATTTACCATAGGATCAACCTAGAATGTGGCCTGGGGCGCAACAATCAGAGGGCGCAAATCTGAAAGAAATTGTAATAAAGCATTTACAAATTTCAATATTATTTTGAAAAGACCATACAAAACACCGTTGTTTTAAATATATCCACACACATTAATTGAACTGGCGACACATTTACGTTGCGGTGAATGCACCATTGGAGAAGGCACAGAATTAGAGCTTTGGCCTAAGGCTTAGAAATGTATAAATTCGGCCCTGCCAGGACGCTCAAACTTTTTAGAAGGGCCCTTGTCAGAGGCTTTGCATTTTATAAAGGACTTCTTGAAAAATACTTTCAAACTGCTCGGTTATTGATGCAAAAGTAATTAAACCGATAGAATGACTGCCAATCAAATATATAAATACTATCTTTAAAGAGTAAACAACCAGATATTGAGGAAATTTTTAGTAATATTAAGTCATGTGAATAGCTTAAAACATTATTTTCTAACCACTAGGATAAGCTCTTGGGATGTAAAGGCACCGTAAATTAAAGATTGATAACCTGAATGATAAAATAATTAACTTTATTGGTATCTCAGTGAGTACGTATATGCTATTTTAGAAGCTGAGAATAATCATCTTCATGAGTAATACTCGAATGAAATGCAATCAATTCTATCGAGTTTCGAAATGCCACGAACAGCTGTAACAACTGTCTCCGATGCAGACATTTTTAAAACAAGATTGCAAATTTCCATTTGTTTGAGTAAAACAGTTATTCTCAACCTGTTTGGCGCACCGTTTTAGGTCACCCCTGTAATCATCTCAATGACAGTTGTATACATGATATTTAAATATTATATATTTTGGTATTACGGAAATAAACTTTCAAATGGCCTAAATCATGAGTTGTCATATTTTTTGGTTGAAAAGCCAACTTGTCTTGCATAATTTAAGAATTATTCGAGAGTCATAAATGTATTTTCACAATTAAGGAAAACTTAAATCAATATCATAGTAAGTAACAATTAATTATATTTTTTATAAAGACAACAAAATATCAAAACCATGTCTTATTAGTTTCAGCTATGAGTTCGTATTTCCTGTAAAAGGTTTCTGAATACTCAGCTTGTAAACGGCAGTACTTAATACAAAACTGGCAAAAGGCAGCATGGCCATATCTAGCTCTTGCGCCATTAAACCCTAATCAAGCAGCCAGGCTGGGATCAGTAATTTGGTTCTTAAATTTGCATTTAATAATATTCATAGTAGAAAACAACTATTCATATATGTAGAACCAAAGATAGAGAATACAAACCAAACACGCATGCTTTATTGTGAGTTCATTAAAGTAGGAAATGTTTCCTGCGAGAGATAATTTATTTAAAAAAGGTGCATTTCGGTAGTTATACGTACCTTCTAAAACACAAAGCAGAGAAATAGTGTCTCGGAAGTTTTGAAAGAATCATGAAACGAAACAAATCATATTGCTAATTAATATTGATTAATTAATATTGATATCCTTTCATTGCAGAATCACATGTCCTTCGCGAGTTGCAGTTTGCCGACCTCAACTTTAAACTAAGAAGATTGGTAATGGTCTAATGGTGGAAAATCCTGATTTAGCTAAGCTGCGCCAAACAAATGACAAAAGCTAAACACTTTAGACCGAGAAGACAAAGTATAATCGAATTTTGCACTCAGAAGAGGTTAAGGAGTGGTGGAAACAATTAGACTGGAATGAGAACTGTATTCATGGTCCAATGATTCACGTAAAGATCCACCCATGTAGACACCTCGTTAGGTAGAAAAGGGGGCGTCGAGACCCATGGAATCCCATTTTTCACCGGTAAACGGTAGGACGACTTGGTTTTTGTCACTAACAACATCTAAACAAGGTGTCCTCTCAGTAGGAAGCAAAATAGTGACAGGCATTACAATAGAGGCTCTTCACTCCCCACCTTTGGGACGCTAAATAGGGCCACACACCCTTTCTGCCCAAGCTTCCGTTCTGCTAACTGTTTCTCCCACGAAGACATGTTTTGGCTATCCCCTCAGCTTCTAGAAGTCACCGCCTATTTTAACTGTTAGAAGCAACATTTAAATTTATGGCCCAAGTTCACGGGGCGTTTTTTTAAGCACAATGACTTAAAAAAATGCTCGTCTGTTGTTCAGATATCTTTTCTTTGAACACCTGTGGGTGAATATGGGTACCTCTCATGGCAAATTTTTCTGTAAGGGGCAAGTTTTTGAATGAGAGATCCTGCGGTGCTGGCTCCTACACCTGCATTCTCAGACGTTGGAAAAAAGTACCCGAATATTTGAAAGCGCATTTTCTAACTACAGGTTCATGAGTTAATTTTCAAAATATAGAAAATTATTGAGTATCTAGTTTTTATAATTTGTATTTTATTGTTATCCAGAGTATTTGAAAACATATGTAATTATTGTTTGACTCTGCAATGTTAAACAATGACATTGTTTAACTCTGCAATGTTAAACAATGCTAAATAAAAAAAATCGTTGCTTTAATAAATGTTTTCAACAAGAAACTAAACATTATTTCCAATTTCCATGCACCTAGTTTATAATGTTTTTGTGATAAAATAATACTCTAGTTTTGAATTCAATCCTGCTTTACTAAAGTCGCAGGATTTTTCTGATTAAAAGGATTTTTTTTTTCATTAAGATTCTTATCAACTTTCCAATGGCCGGAGTTATACAATTAGAAACCAATTCCATTGTGCACATTCCGAGACACAACTAGTTTATTAAAAGTTTTCATAAAAAATTCAAATGTTATGTTTCTCCAAAATTAATTATTGTTTGATTAGAAGTCTTTTATATAATTTGCGAACTTAGTTCAGCTTTACAGAACAAAAATATTCACTTTTAGGTACAGTTTAAAATAATGATCCTGAAATGCAGTAAAGCATCGTTTATACGTTTCTCATTATTACGACATTTATACGTCGTTTCATCACAGTCCCGATTCATTCGTATTCATTGTATTGATACAGTACTTCGTTTGTACGACTCAAAGCTTCGATTATACATCGTTTTCCCCCGTTCTAAAATGTGAAAAATTCCTCCTTTCTTGTATTGTGAACTGTGATAATGATATCATGACTTCAAAATTATTCACAATTGATGAAAGAATAGAAAACAAATTGTATGTTGCTAATTTAGGCAATGATGAAGAAATTATTCCACCTTCCTTTAAACACGCAATGGACTTCATTGAAAAACTTCGAATTTATTTCTTTTATCAAAAGAATAGTGAAAAAAACATTCAATGGACTTAATTTGATTCATAATTCTGCATTTAATATTCCTACCTGCATGCACATAAATCGTATAGCATGTGTATTATTAGTACTCAAAATATGCAATAAAGCTAAGATTTTCTCACTTTTATGATAAATGTTTCATTTTAAAATTTCATTATTTATTTCCATACTATGTAGTATTATACTAGCACGATCTTAAAAAATTTTAATACTTTAAATAAATTTGCATTAGTAGCATTATATTTGTAATAATCAAAGTTGTTTAGTGAAATTTCTATTATACCTCTTTTTATTTATACGTCGTTTTACGTCAGTCCCTTGAAAGACGTATAAATGGGGCTTTACTGTACATAAAATGGTATACAATTCCTAATTGCATCTCTAAGTCAAAATAACATTTTCTGGGTACATTTTAAGATACAAAGAGATGGATGTATTTCTTTTACAGTTTCTACCACTTTTCCAAGTTGCTGGGAAAAGAAATTGCGTTTTCAACTTCTATTGCTAATTTAAACAATAAAATAAAAATTTCATGTTGTGAAAGATAGTTTTTTTTTCGGTTGTTCTCTGAAATCCCGTATTTATTTAGAATTGTGATTTTTGTTCGTGAGTTTTTTGAACTGTATGACAGGCAGTTACGTTTGGAATAAGAAACCTTTATAACATAAGTTACTAAAGTGCTGTATCAAATGTGTTATCATCGTTTATTTTCATATTTATGATAAGATTATTATTTGTGGTACAATGACATTTATAAGTTCTTAAACATTTATGCTGGCACAATTAATCGCTCCTATTTTTCAATAATATACCTTCATTTCCATGAGCAGTTTATGACATTTTGATTAAATATTTTTTATGACATCTTCAGCAGCATTTAATTCATAATCATACCTTTTGTTTCATTTAAAGTCCTGCAAATGCCATTTGAAATTAGGCAAAAAAATGTTGTATGAAAAATTTCATACAACATTTTTTAAATCATAACTGGCGGGGAAGGGGGCTGCCAAAAATGCAAAACTTAAATTAAACGCAACCAAAAAATACGGGCAATTCAAAATTACAAGCAAAAGTCCGACTTTAAAAAATTAAAATACACTGTAAAAAAAATCCCGTAAAATTTACGGTTTTAAACTGGCATCTGGGTTGGTTGTGCAAAACCGTAAAAGTTAGGAAGTAAATCCGTAGTCACAACGGTTTTTTACAGTATGAAATCAAGCTTTCTCCGCAAAAATCAAATAATCAAAGTAAGTGACGTCATCGACCGAGTTGAGTTGTTTTTCTCCTTCTGTTCGAGTTGAGTTGAAATGTGCTGATGTGTATTATCAATTAGGAATATTAATTAATCAAGGCTTAATTATTAATTTAATTTTTAATTGAACTTACTTGGACAATTTCGATGCAAGATGGTGACAAAACGTCTAACTCCTCCGAGCCGGGGATCGAAACCGCGTTCATAGAAATAAAAGGCAGTCGCTCTAACCACTAGACCACCGGAGACTTCATAAAGTAAAGAAAAAATAATCTATTTGAGTTCTAAAGTCACTATAGCTCTAGTGGCGCCACCTAGTGGTGTAAAAATCAACTATTGCCAGAACACGTGTTTTAAGGTTACGGAGATGGAACCATATTAAAAAACATGAAATGAATGCAATAAAATTACATTTAAGAAAAGGGAAAGTTATCGTACGGGAAGCAATACCGTATGACGAAAAATAGAATTTGAACTGACGGTTTTAAACTGTTTATGGCTGGAGCGGAAAACGGTGAAAAACCGTTTTGTTAACAAAACAGCTTTAAACCGTCAAATATACGGAAAAAGTCCGGTTAAAAAACGGATATTTTTTACAGTGTATTACGAGACATGATAAGAGTATTAAAAGACAGATTACACAGTCACACTCGGATATCATCTAGCATCTTACTGCACTTTTTCTTACGCTGTGCTGTGACGTCTTTTTTTTTCTAACAAGGTGGAAAATGGAGTCCAAAATTAAATTGACTGGACACTTTTTAACTGCATCACGTGAGAATGATGTGACTTCATTTATTTCTTTTTAGCAGGACAATAGTGCAAAGTAAAAAAAAAAAAAATGCACTTTCACGTAATTACTGTGCATAGATTTTGGGTACAAGGCTGAGAAATACTTGAAAATATAATTAATGAATTCATTGGTGAATGAAGTTAAACGAGCTGATTGCAGTTATAATATTATCAGTTGTATATTATTAACCCAATTTCCCCCTTTCCAGGATTAAGAATGATAGTGGAAAATCATATAAGTTCATTTCCAATGAATAACGGAAACGTTAACAATTAATATTATCTTAAAATGGCGAATGATTTCCTTATGTGCTGACAAACAAAACATGTTATTAGTAAATCAATCCTGCACGTGTTCTCCCTCCGACTTTCTTGCATACTATTTCCATATGGTGTATTTTGTGCTTCGTAGTAGGTATTGAAGAAAACTGAGTATTCATTTTGGACGACTTCCCTTTGACCTGTTGAATCCCCATTTAAGATGAATCTATAATATTTTGAAGATAACCTGACATACCAACTTTCATTTACCGTAGTCGTTGGGTTTTTCATTTCTCGTGTTCATACATGAAAATAGAGATATTGACGGTATTGTGGAACTTGCGCGCAGTCGCATTTGCGTTAAGTCATTAAGTTGTGTCTTTTGCACTCAGCGTTGGAAAGGTTGCAGTATCGTAAGCTTTATCGATGTCTATATGATTTGGCGTGGCTTGGCGCATTAAAAGCCTTTGACAGATGGACATTGATATTTGAATTTGGTATTTGACACAGAACCATATTGACAAACGGTCAACCAGTTGACTGGATAGGAAAGTACTTTTCTGATGACAAAACTATATTCTCCATCCAGCTCTTTGTGTCTCTGAGTTATCGAGTTCACATACACAAAGATAGGCAGACAGACGGACTTCCCGTAGACGGATTTTAACCAAAATTTGAGAGAAATATATAATTTTGATTAAAGACCACATACCAAATTTTATCCGTCAAGTTACGGTATGTTTTTGAGTTTAACGTGACAGACAGAAATAATTCCAAACAGACACACATTATTCCAAAAATGTTTTTACACTGAGGGTGATCTAAAACTTGGAAATTCATCAAAATCTGTAGGTCGAATTTTTTGACGATTACAATACTTTCTCCTTGTATACTTCGCATACATAACAGCATAATTATGCAGCTTATTTAAATAGTATTTAATTTCATTTTGGACAGGATCTAATATTACATTTGAATCCTATTCGGTTTGTTCTTCTAGTATCTTTCCTTTAAATTGTAGAATTACAAAGGCGATAGAAACATGATGTAACAATACGCGTTCTCCGAGCAAACGGGAGGGCAGCAGACACTGAGAAATCGACAGGACAGGGTGACAGGAGTTAGAAATCCGTGACGAAGAGTTTCGCTGTCTGGAGACGTTTAATCTCGCAAGATGTATTTTTGGCAAAGAAAACCTTTTCCCTTCCTGCTGCAATCTACCTGGCAGATCACCGCCCCCCCCCCTCGCCGACCGTTCCAAGATGGCGGCCGGAGGGGGAAGGAATCAATTCCGGGAGCGGGCAATTATTCACTGTCGCAACTCCCTCCCAAGATCCCGCGCAAATCAAAGCCCACATCGCACCACTCACTGTCACCTCGAATCCCGAGATGGACGACCCCTCCTCCGTCGCACGGAAACCACTCCAGAGGTCCCTTCCTCGGGAAAAAATGAAGAATTGAATCGATTATTTTATGTAATCGAAAATCGGAATTATTTTTGCATCGGGATGCATGATGAAACGATATGGGTAATCAGCAGGGGTAAATAAAGGTTTTGGTATCTGTGACGATGGACTTTTCTTTCTTAGATCCAATTAATTCGAAAGCATGGGTAGTAGTTTGAGAGCGTGTACCAAGTTGAAAATTTTGGATAGTTTAGAAAATGGGGGTTGCATTGTTGTCTTGAACATGTTGTTTGAAGAAATGAATGATATATAGAATAGATGGTAAAAGATTTGCCGAAAGTAAAAAGTTTGACGAACTTAGAATTAAAATGAATGATAAGATAATTATCTTATCATTCAAATGTGATAACACATTCATTAATGTGTTATCGATAGGGGTAAATAAAGGTTTTGGTATCTGTGACGATGGACTTTTCTTCTTTCGATCCAATTAATTGAAAACATAGGCATCAGAGTGTGTACAAATTTAAAATTTTGTAGATGGGGTGGTACATTGTGTTCTTGAACCGGTTGTTTGAAAAGAGTAGAGTTGATTAAATTATAGAATGGATGGTCGAAATAAAATCGGAATGGAATCGAAAATAAAAGAATTACCGAATGAATGAAAATAATTATAAGTTGATATACGTTATCAGTAATAAATAATTGTTTCAGTGCATGGTTGATTCATTCCTAAAAATTCACATCTAATATAAATAAATATTTGAAATTATAATATGAAGATACTCAGTGATTTCAGGGAAAGAACATGCTTATGTTCTTAATATTGTTGCGTTATTAAGAATAGGAAAGAAGTTCAGACTGAATCATTTTTATAGTACTGAAATCAGCAACATTATGTTTAGAAATTATTAAAATTAAAAGAAATGCTAAGATTATATGACTTATAAGAAGACAATTTAGATTTCGTATATGGATGATTATTTCTTAGTTTTTCACAATTAATTCAAAAAGTATTTCAAACTTGCACGTGAAAATATTGATGGCTTCAGAAAAAAAAGAGATGGTTTCAGAAAAAAAAAGAGAAAAAACTGTTTATGTATTTAAACTTGTGGTATAAATACAGAACGAATAGCAGTATAGAATAATTCATTTTTACATTATTGGAATCCGCAAAATTATTCTTTAAATATGGTATGATGAAACTAATTTTTCCCCTTCATTTTACATTGGAATGTACGATAAAAACAGTGGGGCTCGGGAGCAGTCGCCCCCCCCCCTTTTTCCGTAAAAAAATGTAATTTTTGTTTCATTTTAGCTGCCAAAAACTAGGAATTATAAAAAAAAAATAATAACGTCCGGAAAAGCTAATTTTGAAATTTTATTGCCTACCCACTATACTTCGGGGAACTTTTAGGGATCTATAAATTACCCCCCCCCCACACACACACACAAACATAATTTAGAACACAGACATACTTAGAACAGAATTAGAAGTTTATTAATTGTCTATGCAAAATCCTGATTTGATGTGGATAGTAATTATTTCACTTGAGGCATTAGAAACCCCAAGTAGAAAGTCTATGAGTATCAACAATAAGGATGATTTGAAATCTAGCCGAATTATCACTATAGAGACAGCCTGCCTGAATTTTGCAATCCGACATCTATGCTATTCGTGTGACAGCTATATTCGTGTAATAGCACATTCATTACTTTCTCCATTTGTACTGATCATTTTCAGATATGGAAATTCTCCGCGCTTTTGCGCCACTTAGAGTTGATTTCATCAAAATAGGAGTGAAGTGGAAAATGGAAGGGGAGATGTTTATATTTTATTTAGCAGTATCTTGTAATGAAAGAAGTGCTCAGAAATATTCTATTTTTATTTATTGGTTCGCTGTAAAGACTAACTAAAAAAATATGCCTAATCGGACGAAGTTCACGTCCTAACAAAGAACTCCGGAATAGCGCCCATCTTGCTCATTGCCTGTTACTCCTTTTCGTAGTGAAGTCGTCCAAAAGTGCTAATCTCGGGTTTTTGAAACGAACAGTATACATACGGATATTAACCCATTATTTGCCATTGTCCCTTTTTAGGGACGGTTGTTTTCGTTTTATTCTCACCAAAGCAGTGAAGTTTTTTAGATTTGATTGCTGCACATAAATGTTGAACTAACTGCTATGAAAGTTACAAATACAATAAAAATAACTTCTCTAATTAAAAGATAATTCTGATTAAAAGTTAATTAATCAATTCTATTTTTTTTTTAAATTTCAGAAATAGCGTTTTCTTTCATATTCCATTCATTTTATTATATTAATGTAATTTTTTTAAAAAAATTGAAATAGAGTTATGGCATATAATGGGTTAAGAATATCTTCACTTAAGTAATTCTTAGATTATATTTAGTTCAAATTAATTTTCATTCAGTTCTGAAATTGCATCTAAAGTCGAAAGAACTGTCATGTTGATAAAGTAATCGGGCATATTGCGTTACTTTCAGCGACATTTATAATCCAACGCTATGATAAATTATCATCAAGCTATGCATAATGTCAATGCGTTATAGGTAGATTAAACATAAAATATATCGTTAAATTTATAAATATTGTAATCGAATTATTATTTTGAAAGTTTATTAATAAAGTAGTATATTACAAATTGCATTATAATTTTTTTTCATTAATGTTTTCAAACAGGGTTCCTTGAGCTCTTTCCAATGACGACCCCTCTTTGGATGGCCAAAGTTTTATCGACCCCATTTCCTCTAGTAATATCTAGACAAAAAGGTCGGAAATGAATAAGAAAATGAAGCATTCATTAATAATAACTAAAAGAAAATCAAACTCAATATAGCTACTAGGAGAAATTTAGTGAAATTTTCTAACTTATGATGATTTTTTAAAACTATCTTTTCTTAAAAATGGTGAAGAATCGAAGATAATTTTCCACGACTCTGATCTTTTGCTACAAGACCCAGTATCGTAGTGAGAGGTCTATGAATTGGCGGAATATAGGGGGGACGGTATGTAAATGCACCGAAAGCCAGTCTTAGAGGAGGCCGTGGAGCCAAAATATTAGTGAATATATGTCACTTTTCCAACCCTAAATATGATAAGGGGGGAACAAATAATACCATACCCCAGGCGCCATTTACTTCTGCTATGTCATTGATGGTTATTGAAGGAGAGAAAATCAAATTATGCCCCTGCCCATTTATCCTCAGTCCGCCACTGACTCCACTAGGGATGGTGAACCACACTTAAAAGAAATTATGTTTTGAAAAGTGCAGTAAAAATTAAATTCCTGATGCTTTTTGCAACAGAACGGTATTATTATTTTAAAATAAATTAATAGGTTCCAAATGGCTGAACTTAAACTATTAATGAACGAGTTGGAGTAAAAAAGAATTAAGAAAATAAAAATTCCTTTAATAAATTAAACTGCATTCTCAACGTTTTTGAAATAACATTCCTCACTAATTCCAGCCGGTGCAAAAAAAGAACTGCTCGTCGCATTTTTGTTTAGGATAAGCAATACCCACAATTTTCTCCCGGTCACAGCTTCAAGAAGCCTGCCCAGCTCTGCGTTGAAAACTAAAAAGAAAAGAAAAGCGGGTCTCTTTAATGAATCGCCCTTGCAGAAACCCGGTGCAGCAGAGAAAAAGGGCAAAATTTCTCTCAGGACGAAAAGGGAGGAAGGACGGCTCATTAATCATTCCGGAGGAAGGCAACAGGATTAAAAATGCGTATTTAAGAATTGTTTGCCGAAACTCCGCAATATCCAATTTGTTCCTGCATAACATGGCTCGACGAAAGCCTTTTGTTCTTGCCATCGACGGCAAACATTCCAATGCCTTGCAAAAGCAAAGGGTTGTATCGCTTGGCTTTGAAGTGCCTCTTCTTCGCCAAACAACCTCGAAAAATGCTCAGTATTCGTTTGGAGAATTTTAGCTTTCTTTTTCTTGAAAAGTATGCGCGTACATTTTTTCCGCTGAAGATATATGTCACACAAATATGCATCAAAAGAGTGATCCTTCAGTCAATAAAACAAAGCGAATGCGGAGCTTCGCCAAGACAGATAAATTGATTGATTGAACGTATATCTATACAGAGAAAACACTAAGAGCATCATAATTTGGATGCATATTTGTTTAAAATAATCCTGAGTGGTTCATTTCTTCTTTGTAAATAACTAGAATTATGATTATGATTTCGATGATATTTTATTGCAGAGCAGAGTGGGAGTTATATATATATACTTGGTGCAGTTATTAATTTCCGGGACTGATCTAATAACTCAGGAAAATATCATGTGAATTACAAATCCATTTAATATGTTTCGAAATAACATCCACCTGCCGTAATGCACTTCTGTGCTCGGTTGTAAAAGTTTCGGAAACAATTTTTAAAGTCCTCTTTAGGAATGCTGTTCAGTTCTTGACGTCACGGTTTTCTTGATGTCTTCCACGTCCCTAAATCTTGTTCTCTTCAACAAATTTTTCAGTTTCGGAAACAAAAAAAGTCTGCGGGTGCTAAGTCCGAAGACTATGGAGCAGGATTCCCACCACCGCATGCTTGGCCAAATACTGATTCGCAAGCAACGCAATGTGGGGCAGGGCATTGTCGTGCAAAAGAAGGCAAATCCCAACTAAAAAACTGGTTTCCCTAATTGGACCACCAATTTTTTTAAGTACAAGTAATTATTTACCCAAATTTATCAATATTATGGATAAAAAACCCTGTTATTTTCATGTGGTTATTTTCTTTATTGAATCAAATTATATACATACGAATGTAATGAAATGCAGCTTTTTAAAAACGTTTTTGTAATGAAAAATTTCTGCTTCAGAAAACTGAGCAGGAATTTTGATATAAAAATTTAAATTCCAGCATCTGAATAATAATAATGTTTAGAACTAAGACATGTTTCAAGGCACATAAATCACGTTGCCCAGCTCACCACAACCACCAAGTACAGATTCCGACTTTCGTAAGAAAAGCTGTCTAAAAGCTCTCAGCGGAAAAAGCGAAGTGAAAGCACTTAAAGGGAATTCTGTAACGCGTGTCTACACCTAACTTTCTGGCTATATTCGCTAACACGCATGTGATAAGCCAGATTTTAATTATTCTGTTTTCATTCGTCAGGGCTAAACGTCAGTCAAGAAACCAACATACACTCTGTCCCAAAAGTTTATAGACTTTAGTAAAATAAATGTTTTAGCAAAACGAAAAGGCATACAAACACCAATTACAAATATGTTTATTCCAACCATATGCGACTTGCATTCAATGAAATATTTAGAAAAATAACAATTTTTATTTCAATTATATAAAAAAATGGAAATATTAGGTGTCCCAAAAGTTTATAGAATATATGACATTTCAACAAAAGGTGCTCAATACAATGTTCGTAATAGCTTAAAGTCTTTCCATTGTTCAATATGACATCGTATACACGTTTTTCCAACGACATATTTACGGTTTGTAATATCTCTGGTTCCAAGTTGTACCATACACTTTCAATGGCTGTCTTCAAGGCATTCACTGCATAAAATTGCCCTCCTTTCTCCTATACCTTCCGAGACATAATGCACCACACATTCTCAATTGGGTTTAATTCAGGACTCATCGGTGGCCACTCAAGAACAGTAACATTTTTCGAGTTTAAATAATTTTTCGTAGCATTGGAGGTATGATTGGAAGCATTATCATGCTCCCAATCATACCTCATGCTGATATTCTCAATTTCCTCCCCCTATTTTTTCTGCAAAAGATTTTCTAGTATTTCTATGTATTTAGGAGAATTCTGTCGGCCATTTAAAAAGGCCAAAGCCACTTTACCGCTGAAACCGAAAGCCGCCCACACCATCACAGATCCACCACCACTTTGCCTACTGAAAAAGCTTCTGAGCTCTTTTCGTAAATCATGCCAATATTTTATATTCCTGTCAGGTCCATCGAGGTTCCATTTTTTTCATCACTGAAAAGGACAGCCATCCATTTGTCATCATATGACATATGATTACGAGCCCATTGTAATCTCTTAATAATGTGAAGCATTGAGAGTGGTCATCTGCGAGCCATTTTTGCGTGGATCATATAACCAGATTCTATAATTCGTCTATGAACAGTGTTCTTGGAGAATTGCAACCAGGAAGCCCTAGTAATTTCGCGAACCGACATTTTCTGACTTGGAAGACTTTCTGTGTCTATCTATCACTGCGAATATCCGTCACACTTGGTCTTCCCGAACGAGGTTTTGTCTTATATGGCGTCTTACGAGTTAATACACGATAAATCATACTTTTAGAACGATTTAAAAGTTTCGATATTTTCCTAACAGTCTTACCGAGCAATTTCAAATGCAGAATTTTACTCACTTCTTCATTAGAGAGCTGCGAAGCTTTAGGCATTTTGAAACGCAGAGCAAACGACCGCCTTCCTTTTCTTACAACATTTTTATTAGGCTCCGAATCGACGTCAAGATTACCGATACCATATTTGCATAAAATGGCATTTGTCTATAAACTTTTGGGACAGGTTATTTGTATTTATTTTACGATTTAAAAATTGGCATTAAATATACGGGGTAGAACTGCTGTTTTTTCAATATAATAGACATAACATATCTATACAGTAAGTTTCATCGAAATACATCATATACAACAAAAAATATAGGCAAAATATAAGATTCTATAAACTTTTGGGACAGAGTATATTGTAGCATCAAACTAAATTAATAGCCATTCTAATATCGAGAATAATTTATTTCGCTAGATACAAAAGAAGGCCGTGCAAGGAAACTTGAAGAAATACTTTTTAAGCTTGAAATATTAAATATTTTTGAAATATAAGACTGAAAACAATTTCTTTACAATATATATGAGATATAGACAACTTTTTACTGTATATGAAACAACATTTCCATTGATGTTGTATTTATCCAAATTTTTTTTTAAAAAAGCAGTCGTTTAAGGCCAAAACTGTTTATTCCAGAAGTAAGGCATAATCAAATTAGTTGTAGAGTACTTTATGCTAAAGATTTTTAAAAGATTACTGAAATAGTAAAGCCATGGCTATGAGTAAAGAATTACGCCTAAAACGGCGTGACTTGCTTAGTGCGTTACATGATTACAAAAGAAGGAAGTCATGCAGACGCGGCGAGTTTTTATAATACCGAAAAGGGAAAAGTACTGAAGTTGAGGCTCGAAAAATATTGCGACTCTTGCGAGTCTCGTTAAAGTAGAAGGGCTTTTATCATAGGATTGAAGTAGAAGTAATTCGTTCGTAATTAAAAATTAACTGTTGTTAAAAAGGATTTATTTTAAAGATGAGAAAATAAGGATTTATTTTAAGGATAGAAATTTCTAAGTCATTACATATATTTTTCAGTTTAAATTCAATAACCAAAGATTCTAAATTTTTACCTGCGGATATATCTACAGACAGTGGCAGCCAGTCCGGCGGGCGAGGAGGGGAAAGCAGTCACTTCCCTACTTTTTGCTGGAAATATAAAATTTTTATTTAATTTTAACTGCCCAAAACTAAGAATTATTAAAAAGCAATAGTGTTCGGGAAGGTTAGCTAATTTTGTAGCTAAATTAAAATTTTTTTTTTTGTTTACCTTTGTACTCTCGACTTTACTCTTATACTTTATACTCTCGAAAATAATGGCTTGAAATAACAGTCTTTTACTGCCTTCTTTAAATGGCCAGAAAAACGTATTTTCATTAAAAGCTGGTCATGTAGAATTAATAAAGTAGAGTTGGAATTCATCTATACTGTGTGCAAGTACTTTCAAAGAAATGATTCCATGAACTGTAAGTTTTGAAAACTCTTCAAGTTAGCTTTCTAATACACTTACGAATTAATTGATTAGTTTTGCTACACCTGATGCTACACTCGTATCAATTTTAACTCTAGGAGCTTGGAATATCAAGACAACAAGGATAAGACTGAGATTTAATCTTATTGAATCCTCAGCTTCAAATTATTTGAAAACTAAAAAGCCCTATGTGCATCGAAAATGTGCTTATGATGTCATACCATTTTTATATTTCTCAGCAATTCAAATGTGGGTCCATTCCTACTGAGAAATCCTTTAAGAAGACATTTTCTTCTACATATGCATATGTGTGTGTTGACATATTTAGCAATAACTTTGGCTGCTTGTTAAATTCCTCATTATAAGTGGTCTAAATCTCCTTTCATTTATGAAACTAAAAGACTTGACAGACAAACAATATCTGCCCTTTGGAAACAATAATAACAGTTTATCTTTGCATAAGCAACTGAAGAATATGAAATGCGAAAGTTATCAGGGAAAGTTGCAAAAGAATTATACAGATAGAACTCTTTTGTTTTTGTTTTTCAGAGAGATTAGAATGAATCATTTCTGAAATTTCACTTACCAATACAATGGCGCCTTGTTATAGTGCTTCTTTTTGAAAAAGATCTTATTGTATGTATGCCTAAAATATCTTGTACAAATATGGGCTTCTTTAACTATGGTTAACAACCCTAAATGGGATCGCCTAGAAAAATATTTGAAAATTCTCACAGTAATTTCTTTTTCTTCCGAATTTTTCACAATTTTTTAATGAAAAAGAATAAAGAAAAGGCTAAAAAGATTGCATTTCAATTTGATAATTTTAATTAATGTTTCATTCCCCCTTTTATTTTAATTTCGGGTTTCTTTTTTTCTCTAAAAGAAATGGGATTGCGAAATTTTTTACCATCTAAAACAGGTCACGAGCGGAGAAAAGTTTTCAAAGCTCTAGTATAGATGAATGGATTAATGAATTGTACTGAAAGAAAATGTACAATACCTCTCGACTTGAACGATAGTCTTGACTTTCCAAGTGTAGAATATGATTTCAAACACGCCAATTGTCTCATAGCATGCGCTTGAATCCTATTTTGGAGAAATTTTATATTTAATCATATTTTCTCGAAAGTGAATTAATCTATGATAAATTAAAATCTGACCAGACAATTTGATTGAACATATAAACTTCTACTTTTATAAATGAAAGAATAAATAGTATCTGACGTATAAATCAATAGTTTCTTAGAAAGGAATTCTAAAAAGTTAACGTTGTACTGCAATTAAAATGGTTAAAAAACAATTTGTATGTTAATTTATTGATATTAGCTATCAAAACTTTCAATTAATGTTAATAAAAAGGATTTACTTTAAAGAAAAGGCTCAGGAATGATTTATGCTGTTTCAAGTAAACCAACAGCAGAGCTTTTGAATTAATTATTCAAAAAAATTTGGAATTCCATTTTAAAGAAGGAAACAACCAAAGTATTCCTTAATATATGTATTTTCAAAAGCAGAAAATTTTGTAGGAAACGTTTGTAGCAGGTTAAAAGATTTTTAATAACAAATGATGATTACGAGTTTAGCTGTAATATAATTTTAAAGCTGAATCGTAAAAAATATTTTTATTGAATTAAACTCAGCACATTTTTAAGCCTATTTTGTCGCCATTATTATTATTAGTAGTAGTAATATGAAAAAGTGTTTTCAAATGAATGCGAGGTGTCAAGAATTTATATTTGAAATCTTTATCATTTTGGGATTTTATTTTATTTCTATTATTACAATTTGTAGATAATAAATATTTTTTTCGTTCAAATGCTAAAGGTTGCGTGCATTATTTTTTATTGGTTGTCAATAGTTGCTTCTATTATTTTTAATATTTTAAAAGGGGGGAAAACACTTCTGAATTTATCTTGTGGAATTTCATGGTTTTCAAAACTTAGATGTTTGCAAAATGTACGAAACTGCAAATAAGGCAGTCAAAAGTAAAGAATTTTATCCATCACAGACGTATCAAGGTAAAGAATCACTTGAATCCTATTTCTTTTACTTTACTTTAAACAGAAATAAATATTTCTGAGAAATTTCTGGGGCAAATCCTTTCCTAGAAATGTTCTTAGACTTTCTTAAAAAGTCAAAATAATTAAAACTCAATTGATGACTTAACGCTATCTAAATCAAAACAAGATTTGAAGGACATCACATAAGTTTCCACTATTTTTTTTACACTCATATTACATAAATAGAAAGCGAATCAACATGTCGTCATCGATTCCGAGAATTAACGAATTAATTCCTCACTCCTTTGCTCTTATTTTCATGCACTTGAAAGCAAAGATTTGTTTTTTTGTAACCATTAGAAAAGTAATGAATGGGGAAATTAGAGTCTATGCAAAAGATAGGCGATGCTCACTATGGCTGACTGACCTTCGCTTGGAGGCAGTCTTATCCCTTATGCTGTCGTGAAGTTACATCACTCAAAGACCCATTGGGACATCGACAAAAGCTCATTAGGGCTGTTGTTTAGGACTGTAGGGCTGTAATCAAAGACCTCCCCTCCCAGAGGCCACTCGTACTGTTCGATATCTTCTCTCTTGCCCCCCCCCTTCCCCTTATCGAACTTCCATTGAAATTTTTTTGGGGTGCAGTACCTTTTCCGAAACGCGAACTGTGCAAAGGGGAGGGTTAGAAAAGTTTGCTTGATACGCAACGAATCGCAATAATGGAAATAATTATTCAAAAGAGGGTTTAGGTGTTTAACTACGTGTTTTCAGTTTAAGAATTTGACGATATTCTTATTAATATTGTTTTTCCTGACACGGGTTGTGTTATATTTATTTTCTGCGTAAAATCTAGTTTATGTCAGCTTATTAGAATCAGGCATATATGGTAGATAATTTAAAAATCAGGTTGGGTGTGAGGACGAAAAAAAAAAACCCTTTTTTCCTGCTTGTGCTAGACCTAGACTTGACTGCTTGAAAGAGGCTTGTTTGTTCCCAGTTTATTATTATTATTTTTTGTAAATTACTAAAAGGTGTAAAGGATATGCAATTTCTTTAACCTCAGAGTTAAACGAAATTTCAAGTCTTACAGTCCTGCTCGAGTCAGAATACATGTATTCAATTGGTATCCGACCCATGAGAGTGTTCTTTTTTCCATTATTATATTTATTTAACCTCATTTAAAATATTATTTATTCATTTGAAGTGAATTTTATACATTCTTAAATGCAGGAATAAAAAATCTTCTTAGAACAAATTCCACTAGTCTTTTCTCTCCTTTTCACTTTTAATCCACTTGATAAACCAAATGGTGTCTGGTGGCATGGAAAGTTTACTATTACTATTCATGAGAGAACATCAGCGCCCTCCAGTGACTAAGTTAGGATTGTTATCAGCAATCTTCAAAACAATACGAGACTGAATACTTCAGTTACAAGTTGTGATAGCAATTGATATAAATGCATACCAAATACACAATCACACACGCTGAGAATGAACAGAGTGAAGGCTCGTTTCTGAGTTTTCAGGAAGTTGCACAGATTCTGACCTTCGCTAGAGACACTGTAATCGATCTCAATGAATATTACATTAATACTATCTGCCTCCTAAAAAGGCGTATCTGATTTTTCTATTTTGAAATGTTTGGGAAATACTCATAAAACTAGCGCAATATATTTTCTAAAATGTTCAGAGTCAAAAGTTATAGTTTTTATATACATGCACTTAAGGTTTCGGACAGGCAGTATACTATCTTAGACTCTCACTCTTCAGATTAGGCTGTTCACAAGTTAATCATCAGAGAAATGATTCAGGAGCACTGCATATACTGAAACCTTTAAAATTTCTTTATTAAATTAAGTTTATATGATAAATTTTCATTAATGTGTCAGTCGTGTTTTATTTTTCTGCTTTCCATAGGTATTAGTTAATATTCTCCTGAGACATCCAGATTTACAAAAGCATATACACTACGCTCTCAAATCAAATAATAGATTTAAATTTGTTTAATATTGTTCTTGATTTAAATTTTCTTTTTTTAAAAGAGAATATACCGCTGGTTGCATGAAAACAAGAAATGGATTACATAGAAAATGTGATTTTATTAATAAATAGAACTATAGGATGCTCTTGCGTCTTTATAATTTTTTTGTTCCAATTTCCATTAAATTTATTTTTTTATCCCACCTCTCTCTCTCTCTTTTCATTTTTTAAAACTTTGTGCACGACAAATGAATAGTGGAGAAAATGAAGAGGATAATTGCAGACAAGGGATCTTAGAAGTAAATTGGACGATCTCAGAAGGATTATAGTATCGGTCTCTCTTTCTTGGGGAAGAAGAACACGACATTGCTTAAAGACAGGGCAGACTCCAGAACAGACACAAATTATATTTTAAAACTAACATTTAATGGTAGAATATTTGTTGATTATCAATTATGATGAGGAACTTGATATTTAATATATATACACACATACGAAATTTTTTCTTGTTATTTAAGATATATTTTGTTATGCAGCATACATATAAATACAGATATGTTTCAAAAAATATCTTGCAAAAAATGAAAGGTAGTTCAGCATATATAAGTATCCAAATCACAAACGCATCTAAAGGTAGAGATGGCATTTAAAATACTAGAGACTTGTCACAATTGCCGACACTTTTTTAAAATTTACTTTTTCAAATATCTCCTCGAACTCGTATATAAAGAATAGTTTTGAACTCACAATTTTATTGAAGATTCAGTATGAGGGCTTTGGGATAGACCGAAATAGATGTCGAAAAAGATTTTGCTCATCCATTCAGAAATTGATAATGGTTTGCAACTTTCGCCAATTATTTTGTTTTTTGCGCGATATTTCATTTAATGAATGTTCATAAGAATATGGAATATTTCTGAAGATATAGGTTTTTCTTTAAAAAATAATTTTTTATGTTTTTTTGCTTATAACAGTTTTCAAACAATTGCATGAAACTTACAGAATGTGTGACAATATGCTAGAATGCATGCTGTCTCAAATTCAGAAATATTGCTGAATGTTAAAAGAATTATGGAATTTAAGTGTAAGCTTCCTACAAGCCCTATAGGTAGCCTATTTTCCACCTTAGACCAGATAGGGGCATTATATAAAAAATCCTCGATACTTTCAAGATATCTGACATTTCGTATCATGGGCCAAGCCCTGTTTTATTTTAAATGCCATTGTGCCTCTAGATGGCGGTTTGCGAATCATGTTCTAAAGTGATTTTGGATGCTTTATCGTATGCCAGCCTACCCTTATTTCTCTCCAGTACTTTAGAAACGCCTGTATAATAAACTAAGACATGCTCTATAACAATATTTTGTATATATGCCTCTAATTTTATTTTTTAATAAAGTCACTAATTTTGATTTCCATTAATGACATTCAATCTTTTATGATATTCACCTTACACTCTACAAATTTATTTCTTTCCAATATCCACACAACGTATATACTTGTATAGGAAGTTTGCATTAGAAACAGGAGGTTTACTATGAATGGAAATATGTATATATAAACTTTTAATCACAAACACACACACACAAAGGAAAGAGTGGATCTCACTATCAAAATATTGGAACCAATTAAATAGTTTTTTGAGATGGAGTGATTTAAAATTCTGTTGAATAGAACTATGTTTTGACAAGGAATTTGCTTACGTTAGAATTTTATGACTTTTATGATGTACTGATATTGGGCCTGTGCAAAATTAGGATGATTCCTATACCTAGTTTTTATAATTTTTCTCAGAATGTATTTCCATGAGGCCATAGGTTTATTCGGATATATGTCTCTGACGAATAAATACTTGGGCAAGAGGCAGATAAACCAGGAAAAATGATAGTTAGACATTTATGTGACCATTGAAGATAAATTTTGTATTTGCAGTTCAAGCGCAGGCATACCCTCTAGTAATTTATATGCTAGTCTTACTAGCCTGGGTAACAGGTGAATTTACAGGTAAAAGTCTAAACATGTAATATGTTTTACCATCTGTTTAAAGTATGTGATTAAAATGCAAATATTTTCACGTTTTCCTGGACGGAAGAAACTGGGATAGGCAATAAGTCGTTAGCAGTTGTAATTTATCGGCTTTTTTAAAAAATTGAAGTTCCCAGAATAGAGCAGGGTGTTTTAAATAACTGACGGTGTCTGTCGGTTGTATAAATTACGATTTACAGGTTTAAAAATGTTATGGCTAAGATATTTTAGGGTTTTAGATTGCAGTATGTTTTTTAAAATTTGGCTAACTAGTGCTGCAGGCGATCTCGTGCGGGCCTCCGTTTTAAAGTTATCTATTACAGTATCAAGATTCGACACAGAAAACCTGCAGTGTGCAATTTCACTATCTGATTAGAGGGTGGGTTGTTTTCACCATTCATTGGTAGGGCTTAAATACCACTTACAAGTGGTAGCCTGTTGGCATATGTTGTTTTAGAAACTCAAAGCCAGCCGAACCCACTCATGGTGTCGATGTATGTCTATGAACTGATGAATAATCAACTTATTTTGTGACAGATGACGACAAACTCAGGTTTTCGGGTTGATGCAGCAGGTATTACCAGTGAAATCACATACCAAGCGGAATGTAAAGCTTTATTTTACCAACACATTTTCAGCTGCCTCTGTAATTTCTGAACTATTCTAAATCTTTATTACACCAAATTTAGCATAGTTTATTAAATGGGTTCAATACAAAATATTCTTAAAAATATATGAATATATATATTCCCAAAAATACACATTAAATATATCAATCAATTACCAAGTGCACGTATTTTTCTAAAAGGCGAAAGAAAAAAAAAAAATCCATGCCATAGATTTTTCGTGTGGCTTTGTAAGGTACCAGCAAAGAAATTTATTTTACTTTACTATATAATTATGATATAAATTAAATAAAGAAATTCAGTAATTCATCTGTGGGCTGAATTAATTCTAATATAATGACTTTTCAGATCAGGGGACCCCAAACCTGCAGCATGTACCACTAAAGGTACAGAGTCAGTTAGGGTACTCAAAAGTGCAATTGTGTGAAACTAAAATATAATGGTACAAATTTCGTTTCATACATCAATTCGTTTGAAAAATGAAAAATCATTACAGGGACTGAAATTACCTATTTGGAATAAGAAAAAGGAGAAAATTTAGGAATTCATATCAAGTAGGCGTTGGTTTCATAAATCATGACTGACAATACCTTCACATCTAAGACACTGTCCATAATAGCCCCATGCAGACAGCACATTACGACAGCCCCCCTCATTTACCAGGGTTGCCACGAGAAATCATCGGAGATGAATTTCAAACCACACCACCATACCTCCGCAAAGTGCGAGAACCTGATTGCTATCCGGCAGCTTCTCAACCGTGGTGCCTTCTGGGATCAATAGTTAAATAGCAATTATATAAAAATAAAATTATTTTAGTATTTTAAGAGTGAAAAAGTATTAAATCTTACATTCTTCAAATATCTTTAAATTAAAGAAAAAAAATTATAGTTATTAAATTGTATACATTAAAGATATTTTTTAGATTTTAAAATGAGTAAAATGTTTTTTAGATGATAATTTTTTTTTGAAAATATGGCGAAAAGTCAGCAAAATCTCACCACTTTTTTGTCGCTCGACATTTAATTATTTTTTTTGAGATGAAATTTTGATAGACAATTCTCTTGTTTTGGTCCCTTATTCGTCAAATTCTGTCAATATACTTGAAATATCGATTCTTTAAAGACAAATAAACCTTCTCTTTATACATTATTGGAAAGTAAAATTTTATGATTGAATTCAGTTACAATTTATCAAGACAAGTAAAATCAAGGGATCATAAATTTGTTCTTAGGAATAGTTTAGTGATTTTTTATAGAATAAACTCTAACACTGAATACTACAAATGTTATTTTCTCTTTTGTATGATCATACTTTTGTGTGATTTATACTTTAATTATTACTAATAAGTCCATATATATACTGGTGTTGTCATTTGGCGTTCTAAGACGGACAAATAAAACCTAAGTTTAATTCAGGTACAAAATCCTATTATAGAAGGGTAATAAAGTACACCTCAATTGAGTTTTAAAAGCTTTATTAAATTAAAACTTAAAACAATTTTTTTTTGGAGGGTGGGGGTCAAAGCGATAATGACGATATTATCATTTAAAAATAATCTCTACACTGTCTATAAAAATTACTTTCAAGTAGTAAGTCTGGTTTGTGTTAATTTTTTTCTAAATTTGACAATTTTTTAAAAGGAGTATTTTTATGTATAATTTAACCAATGTTGAAAGTCAATAATTTATGATTCATCAAATCTTTTATTTAATATTTCTTAATGTTTCATTTAATGTTTCTCTTATGTTTAAAAAAGCCATGACCTAAGAATTTATTTTGAATTTATTACCTTCTTTTGTTTGTGGTAAGAATGCTACCACATTTTCGTTTTGCTTTTCCCAAGTTTTTTTAATTCTAATTTTTTGATGTTCTTTGTTACTTAGGAAAATATTCTTTCTTTTTTTTCAAATAGATTTACTATATTATTTTTTGATGATTTACTCACTAGCTCTGATCTTAAATTCATTTTCACTTAGGGCAGATAATCTTCATTATTAAACCATCCTATTTATTTGCAATAATTGGGTGAAAACATTCAAAGTTATAGGTCAGATAAAATTCTTGGTAAATGTAATTCAATCGAATTATGCGATCGAGAATAAAGAAATTAGGCTGCTGAATTTAGCCAGTATTAAAGGTCATTCAAAGAACTCTTTTTAGCAATTGAATTAAAAGAAATCAAGTGAATTAAATTTTAAGATACAAAACATATTGCCCAAAATTTGGTTCAATTAAGCACAGAAAAAGAATTAAATACTTTTGATATTTTAAATTGGTTGCTAAATAATATATACGTAATAATTGTAAGAGAGCTCAAAGTCCCAAGAAGGCAGAGACCTTTCTCCCTCTCCTCTGTATGGGGTCCGAACCAAAGCTCAACTGCAGGCCCACTGATAAGACAACTAGCTACTCCGTAAATGTTTATTTACAGTTTACTGACTATTCTCAAATTCTTTTATTTGACACAGCACGATAGCCAATCCTAAATAAATTAAACTAAGTCTCTTTATGGCCACTTTATGCCCTGTGTCTGCTGCCATTAGGCGGGGCCAATCTCCACCTCGGTAATGTGCACCTGCATTAAGTGATTAAAATGACTTATAAGGATGGAATAAATCCTAAATATAATCCTAGAATTATGAATGGATGTTTTAGAATGGCAGGATAGAGCAGTAGAAAATATGATTCTGAAGAACCTCGTATTGTAATTCTTGAAATAAAACTAATATCTTGTCTGTACAGATTCACTTTTATTGTTGTTTACAAAGTTAAATTAATCCTAATAATCATTTATCTATTTTTCTTTTTTTGTGTCTTGAAATACATATATCATGGAATATTCAAATATACAATTTTGAGTGTTAATTAAAATTATTTCCCTCTTTTTCCTTGTTATCCATAGATTCACTCATCTGATTCAGATTCCATTCATTTCGGATAACTAAACTCTACCTCAGTAAAATGGACAGAACCCAAGTGAAATAAAGAGTTAAGAAAAAGTTCATTTGTGTCTGATGAATCATTCCTCACGAGTGGTGCACAAAATGAGGCACTAATTTAATACTCGCAATTATATTGATTTAAGGATAATTTCTGTATCATCAGTTCATCACGAACCACATAATCTCAATGACTCCTACCGTAAAGGTCAAACTTTCAGAACCGGTGAAATGAAAGTTGAAAACTGCTTTGGTCTCAGTCATATCCTCCTAGTGCTGTAGTTTCAAAATTGGACTAATTTAATATGTCGGACCAATTATATCGATTCAACGCATCTTACATTCTGCCATGAGGGGCTTTGCATGCAATAATCTTACATTGGTCTGTGCGGAGAGAAGAATCGGTGCAGAAAGAACATTGACAAGTTTTCTTGGAGAAGGGTGCTGCCTGAGAGAAAGATGATGTAAGTGGGCGAAAGAACGGAGACACCGTTTCTCGATTCCATCCATCAAAACGTCTCCGACTAATGGCCAACAGCGAATCCTCCCCGACCCCCATTCACTCGCCTTCCTTTTCAAAAGACATTAAGCAAGTCGATTGCCAAGCTCTTTGACACGGCACCCGATGAAAAAGGATAACCAACAACGCCAAAAAATAACAAAAAGGGACGATTTCCACAGCGTCTTCGATAGCAGCAGCGATCAGCAAGAGCAAAATGTACGCGCGTAATCGCTCCCTCGCATCCTATGCAAATGCCCGAGGAATGTTCCGGAAGGAAACAGGGTCAGTTGTTGGGAGGGGGGAGGCAGGACTGAATATTTAATAGTTTGAGAAGTTGGCACCGATTAAGCATACGTTAAACTCTTTCCTTGATACATGTCGGCATGCGAGAGGCTTGTACGGGGTGAGTAGATCAGTAAGAGTACTTTAACTTTGCTCTGTTAGCATGGGAATCGAATGTTTGCAAGAGACTGCCAACCCTCTCCTAACCCCCGTCCAACGGATTTTCGAATATTCTTAGTAAATGACTTGTATTCATGAGTTAGTTCAGTGAGCTGCATGAATTGAAAGCAAAAGATTAAAGTTCAGATCTGCATGTAATTCAAAGTTTTGTTTATTGAAAAGTTTGGGCCTATTTAAATCAGTTGGTCATTAAGTGGTTAACTAAGCTATGATTAATGTTCAGAGATTTGAAAATCATTTAGTTTTTATTATCTATTTATTTAAATTAATTACATTTTAAAACACGTAAATGAATAGGAGTAAATTAACTGACAAAATTCAATCAGAAGATTAAATTTTGAAGTGAAAGTTAGCTTCGTTACGTGTATTGAATTGTTTAGTTTTTGAACACGAAAAAGAAACTATTATATCTTTAATGATATATTCAGCATTTCAAATTTGCTTTCCTTCTAACTATATTTATGTTTGTTTTAGATAAATTTTATGTATATTTTCTTAATATGGACTTAAAGTAATGGTCAAAAAAATGTATATAAACAAAACTATTTCCTTCTCATTTTTTCATAATTTAGATACTATAGAACTTCATAAATATTAGTTTATTTTGCTTGCCCTCTTGAATTAGTATGTTAGTTCTTTAGTTTGTTAAATTTATAGCAGAAACTGATATGAAACCACAAGAGTCTGTTGAACAACGCTTGAAACTTCCAGAAACATACGATATATAATTATTTATTGTTCATTTTATCATACTCTGCTGCAAAAGAAACCTTTTATCCTGCGGTATCATCTATCAGTCATCAATTTTTTCCGTAGTCTATCGCATCCCTCGGATTGGTTCGTCAATTATATCTTGGGAAAAGAAATGGGAACGTTGACTTAAAATATAGTCAGGTTCAGAGGGCAATCTTTCGATTTGCTATGAGATAAAATTTTAACTATTTTCTATCATTCTTTCATTTCATTGTGTGCTCATGCGTACGTGTGTGTGTTTAAAAATGCTCCTCCTAAAGGTTATCTGAGAACTAACGAAAAGCCTTTTTGACATCTGTCAGTGCCCTCCAGAAGTCAACTGAGCAGTGGCACGGCAATGCTATATAGTACCCGGAATAAAGTATATACTTGTCCCAGGAATAGTCATATTTTGCTTTAAAATGTTAAACGGACGCATTTATATTTCGTCTTCGTAGTGCTACTTAAAACTGATACCCAGAGCGTCTATACCCCACGTCCTACCCGTCTCTATGCCGCTTGATCTGGGTTTCGGATTCAATACCAGCAGAATAAAAGTAGAACCTTAGATTCAATACCAGCAGAATAAGAGAAGAATTATAGATGTTTTTCTAGCTGATGGCTTATAGTACATTGCGGAAAAGTAGATCAATTGCACGAGGCACACCGTTATGCAGTCTATTTTGAAGATGGTGCAGAATCCAAAACTGCTATGCATGCTGATGGATCATTCATGTTTTCCCCAATGGCCTCGCTACGGTATAAAGAATTTTCGTAGCTATACAATACTGTTCAGTGGCTGATAAGTTTTTTCGGCATTCCAAAAGGAAAAAACTTTTTTTAAAACACAACATAAATAGATGGGCAGGACATAATTTAACGAACATAAGCTTTACATACGCGGCAAAATTTGAAAGAAAACTGAGATTCGAAGCTGCACTTCTGCGACAAATATCTTGGCACAGAGAATAGTATCCCTTGTCTCAAAATCAAGGCAGAAGAAATCATTTAATCATATTACCCTGCAAAATATAACTATAGATGTCGAACTAATAGCTTATTGGAATATTAATGATTGGATTTGGTGGGGTAGAGATGTTTTATTACTTCTAAGTATCATTTAAAATAAAAATTTCCATAGATCAAGTGCACATTTAGGCTAATTTGGAACTTTATAGGCAAAATGGCTGCTTGGAAGCTTGCCCTACTTTTCGCAATACACAATTCTCATGTAGCTCGATTTCCTTTTAAATGTCTCCCTCGAAGGCATGCCTCCGTTTAACAGCAGCAATCCTTCCTCTTGCATTACCGCAATGCTTAATAATAAAAGACTATAACACAATTGAAAATAACAGCACATACAAGAAATTATTGCATTAATTATGTTATATTCATCAAATGCCATTAAGCAATGCGTATGAAAATTTTCAATCTCCCCTATTCGAAAGTCACAAGAACATATCAAAGGTGAAATCGTGTATTAAAACTTCGACACATAAAACAACAGAATAAAACAAATGGCGAGATGAGTTTTATTCCGATGAAAATCTTTGGCATAAGGCAAAGAGAAAGAAGGCGGGAGAAGGCCAGGTAAAATCGCAAAGCAAAGTGCTTATCAGGCGGTGAGAAATGCTATCGAGGAGCGACTACAGGTGTATTTCTTCGTCGGTCTTCGTGACTATGCCCACTAGTGGGGCACAGATGGTTCGCTTCCCGCAGTATCATGGCGCTGGGCCCTTTCATTACCCGTCCCCCGGCCGAATCTTATTTACTCCATTTTTCTTCCGCCGCTCTTAACTCTATCAGGCCGGATAAGTGATCTCGCTGCCCTGATTACCAGCGCTCGTTGTTCATTCAACGTCTTCCTTTACACAATAAATGGTAATCAGGCTCGGGATGACCGATTGCCCGCTGTAAACAACGGAGGAGAAAAATCTCCTCCGATGCTGGCTCCAATGGGTTTCTCTGCCCATTTCTCTCTCTCTCTTCTCTTCCTTTTTTCTCCCTTTCTCTCATCTTTTCTTTCTTCTCGTTTACCCGACTGTGCGGTTTTCAATGATGGACCATTAGGGGAAATCGGTGTGGTTAATTTAAGCTCGTGGGCATGAAAACGTATGTGAGGAACGGAAGGATGAGGGTTTGATTTTCTTTTCATATAAAAGTAAGGTATACATCATTACTGGCGAGGGTTTTTTTCCCTCGGATTTTTCTGATAGTTAATGAAAGATCGAGATAACATCTTGGGTCTTTTTTTCAAACATTCAGACATATTAATTTATTTATTAGAGTAAATTGTTTTGTTTGTTAAATGAAAGGCCAAAACATACCATCGTAGATACGAAAAAAAAAAAAAAACCTTCGTTATGGAACGCAGATTTTATTATACTTTTTAAAATACTGTAAAAGCAAATTTTTAATTTAAGAAAGTTTTATTTATCATACTTATACCAGATATTCGGAGTAAGTGTTCGGTCACGTGTGAAACATTTTGAGATAAGTATGATATGAAAAGTTGAGGACTTGGATAACTGCATTTGTCACGTTATTTTAATCTGACTAATCAAAAATTACGTGACTGGTCTTGACTAATCATCTGTCGTTACTATAACTTCAAAACTTCCTGTTGAAGAATTTCATTCGTCTAACTTCTATAACCTGAAAGACACGTTAAGGCCTGAACCAGAAAGCAAGATTTAATTATCAAAAGAAAATTATTAAGACAAGAAGTGAGATAATGAAAGAGAAGGTGGCAAAATGAATTTCTCTATGTTTAATTTTCTACCAGTTTTGCAAGTGTAAGCTACATGAGTATATATATATACATAACCCACATATATTTTCTTGACATGACTTTCATGTCCTGTAATTAAATGAGGTACTGTGCATTTTGTGCTCTATCAAGGCATCTAATGATTTAAAAAAAATGTATCGACTCCTTTTCGCATTATTTGTTTGTTAGTTCTAGAATAAGGTCTTTTCGATTGATTATTTCTGAGCTAAATACTAGCTTTCACCATTCTTTTTATTCTCAAGTTTTCCTCCTTTTTTCGCATGAATTTCAACTTCTGCCTCATTATTAAGAAATTCCATTCCCAGCAACTGTTAGACTTGAAAATATCTTGTCATGAACTCAGTTATTATTTAATTTGATTTCTACGTCAGTGAAATCGTACACTATTGTCGGTCAGCCAATTTCTGCCTTCTCCAGTGAAGTGAAAACGAGTTTATGCGAGTTTTTTCTATTTTTATATATTTCAAAACACGAGTGTTTTAAAAAATAAAAATTTAATAAATAAAAGAAGATCACATATATCTGCTATATACTTTTCGCCGATTTTTCACCTATAAATTGAGCATTTTACTCATTACATGAATGGTGGTGGTTCTAATCCTACTTGGACTAGCATATCTAACCAATCCATTAGTTAAGGACTAACGGTAAAGGGAAGTGGGACATTTTGTGATGGCTAAAGCGGCTCGAAGCACCTAGGACCTGAAGTAGAAGTAGGACTTAGTTCCGATATACTGGGAAAGATTGCCTTTTCAGAGGACTTAAAGAGAAACTGGCCCATATGTATGTTTTGCTTTGAGGAAAACAAGTAGAAATCTAGCAACTGGCTTGATTTTTGAGACAGATTTGTAACATTCTTTCTCCGGTTCACGTTCATCATCTATGTCATAACCTAACTTTAAGCCACCAGCGGGCATTCATTACTAATGAAATGTAAATTATTCTTTTTGTTGTAACAACCGCACCATCTGGCTATCAAAATTCTAGGAACTCTAGAGATTGTTCGTCAGAGACGAAGAGCGACGCCAAGCGTGGTTGACGTGGGTAATGATGTTATTTTCCTAAATGTTTCTTTTGGATTTTCGTGACGTTTAATTTTTCTCATCGTGAATTTTATGTATATGTAGTCAACCATGTGTGTTTCCATATTTGTCTTCTTGTTTTCGTCCAGAAATAAAAGTAGTTAAAACCCACATGGTGAATCCTGATTTCCTAGTGTTAATGACGAATACAGTATATTGTCTCTTCTATATACGATGAAAATAAAATTCATTGAAGATACTGCAGTACAAAACGTTGAAAAAAATACAGTTGGTTATTCTATATTTTTTCTAAAACCAAAGGTAGAACTTGGAAAGAAAATTGCTTTTACATACAGAAACCAAAAAAATAACTATAAAACCTAACTTGAAACTTAACGACGGAGATCTGTCATAGGGCGTGATTCCATTCTCATCATATTTCGGTAACACGAAGAGGAATTCTCAGGCGCCCCATTATCGTATCATTTTACAAGATTCTCTTCGGGAAGTTTCGTCAACAACGCATCTTTAAACCAGGCAAATATCTCCCTCTTGCATAGAAAGCAATATGCCTAAAACGCCGGTGGACTGGGCTACATGGGACAGAACCGGGTTCACTCTTCATTTCTTCCGATTATTATGCCCCGGGGAAATATAAAGTATTGTGTACGTTTTGAAAGAAATCATTTTTCAGAGAGGACCACAAAAAAATTATTAAAAAATATCCATGGATTTCTTTTTTTCTTTTTTATATTTTGACTTGTGTTGTGTCTGAAAATCGACGTGAAAAATGTTCCTGGCATTTTTCACCCTCAAGAAGTGGATTTTAAAAAAATGAAAAAACCGTTCTCCGAGGAGTAATTCTTAATCTAGTTTAAAGCCTAAATTCACTTCGGAACAAATCGTTTTATTGTCAAAGTAATGAAATATTTTTTCCGACTTCTGGAGAAAGGTTTGAAGGCAAGAAATGGCGAAAACAATTCATGGATTGACATAAAGCAGGAAATGTGTTTTGTATTCTGTAGAGCCCTTACAACGCAACTTTCGGATATGAAACTCTGACTGTTTACACACTTTTATGCATTCGTTTTAGAACCTCTGATTTAATCACATCAAAATTCTAAAACGACAAATAAAGCAAGTAATTACAAAATCGCGTCCTTAAACGCTTTTGTATAAATTCTTTCATGTTTGTAAATGGAATTTTGTGATCACTTTTTCACTCAATTCCTATTGTGCTAGATGTTTTGTAGACTTGTGCGTTTTCGATGACGATACTTTATTTTCATATCTTCAGAAATTAATTATCGGTTAATAGATTAATTTATTTAAATTTTTATTCCATACGAATGGTGTCACTTTGTAGTCAATTTGAGAAAAATTTATCTGTAGATTCCATGTTATTTATGATAATAAATAATTGACAAAGAAGTAGAAAATGATTGAAATAAAAAAATTCTACTATTTAATTGCATTAATGATTGTGTTTTTAAAACATTTTAATTAAAATCTCTCTCTCTCTCTCTCTTTTGGGCTGTGGTGGCCTAGTGGTAATGTTTCGCCTCGGGGCCGGAAGATTCCAGACATGAAATCCGTTGATGATCCGCCGTGTATGGGGCCTGTTGCACGCTAAATCATATGTAGTAGCCAAACGTCTGGTGTGGTGCAGACGCTTGGAGAGAGGGTGCCAACTCAGGTGTCATCCTACTCATCTAACCTCGGTTCAACATTACGAGGTCCGTCCCAAAATAGCCCTCGTGTTGATTCGGAAAGGGGAATTAATATAACTAAACTAAACAAAACTCTCTCTTTTCTTTGCTTTGAACTAAGTAGCTCTCAAATGAATTCCTTCTTTTGACACTATCTACGAATTAAACTGCTTAGGACTTTCTGAGAAATTATCCTCCTCAGATGTAAATGATTCTTGAAAGTCGGATACCTAATATTAATGTATAGCCGCTTTAATTTTAACTTTGAACAGATGTAGCATAAATACTGACATGATGTAATGCCATATTAGCATTGCAAGCATGAATACTTGGTAAAACTCAGAGGTTAATTATATTATCTTGTCAACAAACCTTCCAATATTTAAAATAGTTAAGTCAGTTTAACGATACTTGCTTTTAGCATTTCTGACCTAATCATAACCCAAAAATGAATAATACATTATTGATGTAATAATAGAAATCAGGAACAAATATACATATAGAGGTCAAATAAGTCTTTCCTATATTTTTAGCGTCGGGAGCTACTGATATTATTCTAAAGATTTCCTTCATAATATTTTAGCTTTTAAGCTGAAATCCTCATACCTTAAACTTTTACATTTTCTTCAACTTGGTGTCATTCTAATACGCGGTTAATTTTTCTCTAGTTTTTAACGGTTTTATGAATTGTTTTGTTTTCTTTTAAATTGTTATCTTGTCCATTGTAAAGTTTTTGTTAGCTCTCTTGTGTGCTTCTGTGTTTTTGTGTAGTTTTTGTAATGCTTATTGTCTCTCGATTTTTGTTTGCAACTGTTTGGTTTTAAATGCTATTGTTCAATTTGGTTATTTCTATTTTTTGTATGTGTGTTATGTTTTCAATGTTTAGTTTTTTGCGTTTTGTGTTTTTAATGTTAAGCTTTTGTGTTTTTGCTCTTTGCGTTTTGTGTTTTTGCTCTTTATCCTTTTTTCTATTGTTCTGAGTTCATTGTTGCAAACGATGATTTTTAAATTGTTCTGCTCACCCCTTGGGGTTCTTTGTAAATTCTTTTTTAATGTAGTTCATTTCTTTTGTTTTATGCTTCCCTCCGGCCTGTGGAAGGCCTTACACCCTCTTGGGTAGGCTGGGCCGGGGCGGGTTGTAAATAAATAAATAAATCTAACCTTCATATCTTAAGTACATTTAAATTAATTTTATAAATAGAAAGTGTGTCTTCTTACTTTTTCCTTCTCCTTTTAGAATTTGATGGATCTTATCGATCTTTTGTCTGAATCATATAAAATTTAATTTTTACATATCAATTAGAATGTTTCACAGTTTGTTATCTGGAAGCACAAGAGCACGTTAACTTCAAGTTATACAGCATTGATAATGAGTAACAACAGTTAAATAACAAAGTTTAACTCATTTAATGAATAGATGTGATAGCCTCTTCACATTTCCTCTTCTTTCCAAGAATTTATTTAATGAATATATTCGAGTTAGTATTACATCGATTACATTTAATATATTAGATAAAAAAAAAGTAATAAAGTGTTAAATGATGTCCTTAATGATTTATGTTTAAAACATTTCTATTTAGAAAGCATTTCAGTAATGATGAATGCATTTTAGAGAACAATATCTCGTGCGCTTCTTCGTTTAAAATATTTACACAGAAGTTATAGAGTGTATCTACATATAAGTAATATGTATACTGAAGATATTTTCCACTATCTTGCTTAGGAGGTGTAGAGGAATTACAATAATCGTAAAAAAAAATTAATATCGAAATTTTGATGCTCTCAATGTTTCAGACTTCTTTAACAACAACAAATACTTTTTTTAATTACATCGGTTTATTTTGATGTTCTCAATGTTTCAGACTTCTTTAACAACAACAAATACTTTTTTTAATTACATCGGTTTATTTTGATGCTCTCAATGTTTCAGGCTTCTTTAACAACAACAAATACTTTTTTTAATTACATCGGTTTATTTTGTTGTTCTCAATGTTTCAGACTTCTCTAACAATAACAAATATATTTTTTTAAAATTACATCGGTTTATTTTCGTACCTGTTGGGTGTATACGTTAATGGAAAAGCACAACTAGTTACACAGATGAAATTAGACATGCGTTATTTAAACCAAAATTGTAGATCAGTAACATATTTTGGGCCAAAATGTGTTACAGATCTACATTAAACAGCCTTAACTACAGCCTAAGGGGATCAGTGTAAATCTTAAACATATGACCGATTTTCTTCGTTGTGCTATGAAATTGCACAAAAGTATAAAGAATGGATAGTCAATGTCTTTGAAAGTAGTGTAAAAATGTTTTAATGTCCCAATTTTTCAGAATATATTTTTGAAAATCATATTTTTTTCAAATTATTAAAAATCTAATATGAAATTCATGAAAATGATTCTAAGGAACAAATTACTACTCTCTAACTTACGCCAAATTTGAAAGCTCTTGGTTCAATTATCTGTTCTGTAAAGTGGCAATGGACAGATCCACAGATACAATTAAATTTACTTGAATTACAAGCTTTGTCTTTGTCAAACATTGTTCAATTAAGTTAAATAACGTCATATTTTTTGAAAATATTTAGTATTAGTTTTAGAACAGTTAACTAAAAAAAATTTTCCAAATAGACCAAAAATCTCAGTGGGTGTTCGCAGAAGTCAAAAGGTTAAAATCCCATTTCCCGAATCTGCATTTGCACGGGCTTATCGCGGATCTTAACATTGAGATACACATAGAAGTGTGCTAGATGAAACTTGCAAAAAGAATGTAAGTGATGTAGACAGAAAATGAAATCTTGTTTGAACGTACTACAAATGTAAGGTCAAAGAGCAAGATTAATTCTCCCATTTACATAGTGAATTCCCATGTTTCAGGTCGATTCGTATTGCATGGGAAGATTTTTTTGGTAGTCACCTATTATTATAGGAGCCCGCATTCGAAACATCGTTTTTTACTTTTCTCTAATGTTTTATTCAAAGCCACTTTAAGGTCCTATCTGCTTATCAAGGACACGGGAAAATATGTACATATAATTTTCTCGCGAGATCCTCCTTGTGAAATTGACTAGCGAAAATTGAACATGTTTCTTGCAATGTAAAATAGTGATTTTTGCATGTTTGCAAACAGATGCTTGATGAGGCTGAGTGAAAGATTCACGCAAAATGCTGCGGATATTCAAAGCATCATTTTTAAGAATTCAAATCTCTGGGCTTTATCCACATGTGACAGTTTGATAAATAAACAAATTATTATCTCCAAACTATAGTATAAATAAACTATAAATAAGTGCTTCGATCTTTCGATGATAACTTAAAAAGCAACGTTTTGTCAGTTTCTATAATATTAGAGGAGTACAAAAAAAAAATTCAAAAATATATTGTCATGATTAACACTACTGTCGTTATTTAACAAAGTAAAACTTAACGTTATTGTGCAGGTTTCTTTTGCTTAAAAATAGATGCAGATGATAATCTTGCACCTATCTACCAAATTACGATAAGAAATGATGTAGTTTCTCATCCTTGCTTCCCTAATACAAATAAAGAATATACATATCGGATCCTTGATGTTTTTTTTAAACTTAATTTTAAT
This sequence comes from Araneus ventricosus, assembly GCA_013235015.1. Taxonomy (NCBI): domain Eukaryota; kingdom Metazoa; phylum Arthropoda; class Arachnida; order Araneae; family Araneidae; genus Araneus; species Araneus ventricosus. The sequence continues at coordinate 890,744 of BGPR01000173.1, read as the reverse complement.
CAGGAAGCGATGTTTTCTCTCTAAAAAAAATTATTTCTTTATTCTAGGAATATTTTTGAAGTTTTGTATGCGGAAAGAAATAATTCGTAATAAACCCGATAAATACCCATCAAAATTGTGTTCTTCTCAGTGAAATGGATAAAGGGTTTCTTAGAACTTGTATTTACTGTTTAGCAACCGATTCCGAGACTACCACTTTTGGACGATTTTACACAGGAAAGAGGTGTCAGGCAATGAGTCATATGAGCGTATTCCGGAGTTCTTTGTTAGATCACGCTCAGTAAATTGTAAACATCACCCTTCCATTTTTCACTTTCCCCCTATTTTGATAAAAATAACTCCGCCCGGCGCATGCGCAAAAGCGCGGAGGGGTTTCCGAATCCGTTGCTAAACAATATTTTTAATTCAATTAAGGGCCATATACCGCATTTTGGAATGTTCCGCGATGTACTGACATTCAAAATTCTAGACAAAAAATAAAAAGTTGAAACATCATATATTTTTTTTAAAATCATAATTTTTTTTATTTTAGATTCTTGAGAAAATCTAAATATTTCATATACACTAAAATAAAAATATAATTAAGTTTTATTACATTAATTTTTTTTGCACAATGTAATTGAATTGTGCTTGTTGTCATGACAACAAATATGACGAAATGAAGAATATAGGAGAGCGAAATGTCATGTTAAATCCGCAATCTATTGTCTTTCTAAAATGCCAAAGAATATCGAAAAATCAGAATAATCAGGTACAAATCCTTTCAGGAAATACAATTTCTGTAGATTTTTTGAAATGTACTGCAAAACCCTATGGATCCAGTTTAGTAAAATCAATGCCAAAAGTTATAAAAACTATTTTTAGTGTTCAGGAAAGCTGCTACAAATAAAATACAATTAAAAATTTCTATTCTCCGAACATCTACCCAAATATGCCAAAAATATTGTATTTTAAATTAGAGAAATTAATATAAATGAAATTTGCAAGTAAATAAAACGTCTCTGGTGTCACTGAAGAATAATTATTTTCTGTGATGTTGCAGAACACAAACACATCGCATATTGTGAGTTTTGTTCGGTCCTGAACATCGTAAAATTATTTAATTACTTGTTTCCGGAAAAATAGGATTGTTTATTAAGTAATATCGAAAGATTTTCTGCCAACACATTTTTACAGTCGTAATATTTATATGAAAAATTATTTTTGAAAAATAATATCATAATGGAGGTAGTTACGAGCATGCTTTAATATAATTTTCAATTCGAATATTAGAAAATGAAAGATATATTTTCGATGGGCGATTTTATTTGTATGTTTTCACTAGCTGATATACCCGGCGTTGCTCTGGATAAAAATATTTTCATGTCTAAATACTCATAACACTTTAAACTTAATTAAACAGTTTTTCGCAGCGTCTCGTTGATTTTCATTCTTCCCCTCTCATATCGTCTAACCCCCTCGGTCAGCAGCTAAACCCCTCTCTTCTTTTTTCTCTGTAATTTAAACCACCTGGCACTAATCTAGGCAAATATAGTCCTTCTGATTCCATTTTTCCCTCCCCATCATAGATTACTTCGGCGACAACAGATCTTTCATATCTTGGTTTTAATTGTTATTATCCGGAGTACAATGCTCTTATTTTCAGTGTTTGTGTGACTGATTTGAAAAACACCTTCATACTCAATTAGGCTCATTTAAAAATTTGTAAAATTAAATGAAACATAGCTTAGAAAGAGTAAGTAGCGTCATTGGAATGCGGCCCAAACAAACTGAATGAGGTACTTTCCACGAAGTAAAAGCGGAAGTAAAAATTCTGTCTTTCTGTTAATATTCAGTAAAAAATATTTTTTATCAAAATTTTACAAAAAACATGGAAATGAAGTATGTGATAAAACAATAAGTTGGTTTGGATTTAATTACAATAATAATTCCAAATTGTGCTTGAAATGAATTATGAAAAGTTTATTAAAATTAGGGATAAAGAATGTCTGAAATTTAAATTAGAATCATTAAAAGGATAATTTTCTGCTCTTTAAGATGGTGTATTATGGTATGCACACCTGTTTATAAATAATTTACGAAAGATTTATCAGATTTCCTCTCAAAATATCGACAGGAATAACTTTCAAATCGCAACGCGTCATCAGTTCGCAGTTAATAATGTTTGCTTTCTTTTTTTTTTCGTCGATGAAGGAGCTGTTCTGCGCATGCTCCAAAAAAATCTGCTGCCGATAACAATAAAAATATTGTTGGAAATTGCGTTTGGAAGCATTTTCAAAAATTAGTTAAAATTAAACGGAATATCGCATGGAAATGAATTGGTAACAATAGTAACAGAGATGGTTTGTACAACAAAATTAATTTAACCTGGCTAAAGCTTGTCCACAGCCAAGCTGCTATTTTAATTGTTGAAAACTCCATATACTTGGATTGCCTTTTTCAATACTATTAATAACAACAGAGTTTTTTTTACATATTGACATATAAATGTTTAAACTTAATTTTATGTTCATGGTATCTGTAGTATTTTCAATTCTTTATATTTGTTTTAAATTTGGTTGTATTGTTCAAATAATGACTTTTTAGTATAGGATTTGCTTCTTGATATGTCTTGTTTACTTTGTTTATGCATATATATATATATATAATTTGTTTTCTTCAAGATTTTAGATCCATTCTGAAATCGTTTTATTGATTTGAATTTTTTTATTTACTTTCTTTCATCAGACCATTGACATGTCAAATTACGAATTCACTGATAAAAGTGCTCCAATACAGGGTGCCCTAAAAGATCGTTTTAAAAACTTTAAGGGTAGTTCAGGCATACAGATACAAGTCATTTTTGCACTAGAATAGGGATTACTGAAGGAAAAGGGACGTAGACCGCTAAAGTGGCTCTTTGTCAGTGAATTAAGAAAAAGAAAAGGACACACCAGATAAAAGGCACAATAATAATGAAATTTAAATTTGTAATATCACATAATGTAAGGGAAATAAGAGGACATAATGTCTCATTTCCTTTACATAAATGTAAGGGAATCAAGACCATTTTTCAGGTTGTCCGAGGTACTTAAAATGCAGCTCACTCGTGACCGAAGTCGTTATTGAGTTGAAGATCAATATCACAGATTTAAAGACTTGGTTAATGAGTGTAAAAACTGCCCTTCAAAGAAAGGGAAAAAATGAGATAAAAAGCAGTTGACCTCCTAGCGGCTTCGCCGGGAAGTGCATTCGGCATTTTCACACAAGGCGCCATGGGCCAGTGACGTACCAAAGCTAAGTGGCACCCAGGGCCAAATGCGATTTTTTCACCTCCACTATTCATCAGTAACATAGTAACTGTAAATGGCGCCAGAGGATGGTATAATTTTTTTTTATTTCATCATCTTTGGCATTAACCCCTTCTTGGGCGGCGTTGCACGTCATACGTTCGGAATTTTTGTGCCCCTACAGTTGGTGTCGCATGTCATGTGAAGAAGAGGAAAATTGAATTGTTGAAACTGAATTCGTCACCACTTACGCGTTTCGTTATATTCCGCTATTATCTTTTGTATTTCTGAATATTGCTACGTAAATATATTATCAGAGAGTATTTTGTTATAATTTAAAACTTGGGTGCATTGCAGGGAAAACTGGAGATCAGTGAAGGAGATATAACATGTATGACCACCAGTAGGTCAAGCTAAAACTGCTTACTGACAAAAATATTTTGCATTTTCGAATTCAGGATAGAACATATATTAATTTTCAGCAATAAAAAAATGCTTTTTTTAGTCGGAAATTCGAAAAAAAATTCTGAACCAGAAGGGGTTAAGTGTTGATACACACGCCTTAATATTTTATGTTTATGTTCCCTATGTATGGGGCATCACTATCCTCTTTCCTTCATTTCCCAACCAGACCCAGCTTACCCAAAGGGTGTAAAGCTTAAAACAAATCGGCAGAAAGAAAAGTTTCGATACAAATAATTGTACAATAATAATAATACAATACAAGCTGATAATATTATTTTCAATCATAAAATGTATCACTATTCTCTTGTCTCTCTTTCACTACTTGGGATTCTGTTGAGATTCAGAGGGTTAGAAGGTCAGCTTGGACCAATCAGATTCAACTTTGCCCAGACTAAGGCTCCTTGCACCACCGCATACTAGGGATAATTTCTCGCATTAACTTTCAAGGAAATTTGGGTAATCAATCATTACTTCCTGCAGTTTAAATAAAAGGCCTGAAAATACATTCTCAGAAACTCTAGCTGAAGTATCTTATCCATTACCTCATGGAACCTCAAACGAGAGAAACAGAATTCACCTCTCTCTCCAATAGCTTCAATTAGAAGACAGATTTCTTCGTGAGTACCTGGAAAATTTTCATTAAATTCCTCTTTCAGAAAAATAAAAAAGAACTTAAAAAGAATAAAAAACTTACACCTCGGTATAATTTAACACCTCTTATTAAGGGACCTCCACATTAGTGTTTTCATTAAAAACCAAGAACCGGGAGGAGGTAGAAGAACAAGAGGGAAAAAAAGCATCCCTTACGTATTTGGACAGAACCGCTCCTGGCGCGAGAGGGTTGGCAGCAAGTGGGAGAGGCTTCCATGCGTGAACGTAGATATTAATAAAAGCAGCATTAGCAATCAATACGGGAGGGGGGCAACCCTGGAGGCTACCAAATCCCTATCAGACCCTGGAAAACGAAGGGGGGCCGGCCTGTCTCGCAATTAGTGAAGGATAAAAGTTTGTCGTTCCTTAATGAAAGATTAATTGGCATGTCGGGAGGGCGGCATGAGCGATGGGCCGACGTCTCAATTTTCACAGGACGTGCGCCCCCTTCTAAGACGTATCGATTCCCGCTCCGGTTTGCTGCGATTTGTTTGGCTGCAAGCAAATTTATTCCAGCGCACAGAGAAAGGCTATCGGAGATCAATCACCTCCAAAAATTGCGCCCCAATCTTTTCGCTACAATTACAGACCAAGAAATGGGCTCTCGTGTGTCGCCCCGTGCCGGGGCTCACTGGTCGCTTCGGTGGAGTGGAGTTGTTTGCTGACTGCTCGTACAGCAAAACTAAAAAAAACGGAGTAAGATTGATTGTTAAAAAATTGCTGTAAGGTTATGGAGTCTGTCTAG